>LOJH01019582.1:0-15806 GCA_001685095.1 Ellobius talpinus | reverse complement strand
ACACACACACACACACACACACACACACACACACACACACACACACGGGGAGTGAGGACTTGGGAAGAAAAAAAGCCCAAATTGAGAAAAAAAATAAAGGTACTTTGTATAGATTTTTGTTTTGTTTTTAATGTTTTCATTCATCTTAAACATCTATTAAAACCACTGCATTATCTAATTAATTATGAAACCCCAAAATGGCTTCAACCTTACATTTATAAGGCAATAATCTAAAGACTCTACTTCTCTCATTGTTTCTCCTGAAATGTGTTTGTAAGTGAACCCTATTTCTCTTTATTACCTGCTACTGTATAAGTAGCTAAGGATTTACTTGTTATAGGACATAAAAAGGGTTAAATCGAAGCCACACAAGGGGCAAACTTAGGCAATGTGTTTTTCTTCATGAAATTGGGTTACTTTTAATTATCAAAAGCTAAAGTTTTTCCAGATGAGCACTAGGTGACATCTGATACCTGATAGGGCTCCAGCATTTTTCTGCTTTAACACCGAAGGTATTTAACTCAAATGGTACTCTTTGAAAACACTACAAGTTCCTATTTCCCCACATCCCTTCTGAGTTTGCCACCCTCTCCCCTCAACATCCAAACACATTAGAACTATGAGAGCATATGCCAGCCACTGAGACGTACTGTTCACGAGAATACAGTATCAATCGTTAGAACTTCAAGACCTGTTTTCTCATGTTTGTAAAACAGATATTCCCTTGACTTCTTCTCAGAGGTTTTCTATTTATTCCTGCCGTACTTCCCCCTCTCAGTTACGCTCTAGACTCAAATACTCAATAAACACGTGCCATCTTGCAAAAGGGGTGGGCTGAAGGGGCAGAATTCTGGTGACAAATTAAAAGGGGAAATACAGCTTTAGTTGCCTTATTAAAATATAAATACAGGCTTGAGGAATGGCATTCACATGCAGGCTGGAGAGAAACGTAACTATTGATGCTGTATTCTCGTGAACAGTGTGTCTCAATGGCTCTCATCTGCTCTCATAGTTCTTCTGCTCTTCGCTCTTAGATGTCTGGTATGAACAACAAAGAAGAGTAGCTGGACTCTAGAATTAGGGTTTTGTTTCACAAATCCAGATGTGCTTAGACAGAGTCATCAGAAATCAGATCCTAAACATCTTTTTTTCACCCTCCATAAGAATTTTGAGCATTGGAATGGGCTTAAAGTGCAATTACAAATCGGTATTTTTTGCAGCTTGGAATACTGCTTCAAAGGCAAGAGGTCTTTTTAATGTCTTCTGAAATGTTTTTAGCTTTAAAAAAGATCCTGGTTCTAAGTTATTCCTCAGGCCTCCGAAGCCAGATTCTTACCCTTGTCTAAGCAAGCCTTGTTTCTCCATAAAACCCAGCAGCAAGATATCATAAAAAGCCTCAGACCAAAAGCAAGGAAAGACTCCTGCTGCTGTTTATCTTGGAAGTCCAAAACTTCTAGAGATTGCAGAAGATTCTATGGAGTCATTTTCTTCTGTGGTCATATTCACATGGCAGCCCCAGATAGAAGTATATGCTAGGCCACCCAACTTCAAACCCTGTTTTCCTATCACAACTGTAGTATTTTCAAAGAAATATTGACAATCTGGAGTGAGGAGAATGGTCTCTGTCTTATGGTAATATGAATTACAGAAGTAGATTTATTAATAGCTGTTAAAACTCATCACTGCACATTCAAGTTCAGTATATATTACTGTTATAATATATATCAAGCGTGGGGAGACTTCAAGGGGTCTCACCCTAGACAAATAACTACAGGAAACTACTCACTGCTGGGAGAAAGAGAATTAGCACCCCCAGGAATGAGCTCCAATATTGGTTGCCCAATACAGAGTGCTCCGTCTTGAAACCATATACATCCAAACAACAAAAACAGACTCAGGAGGTTATATGTGTAGATATATATATAAAATATATATGATGTATCTACACATCTACTATATTTCTCTGTGCACATGTGTGTATACGAACATCTACATACATATGTATATAACAATAATAATCAAAGAGAAGGAGGCTATCAACTTGCTAGTAGAAGGCACGGGAGGGGTTTAAGAGCATGTAGCTGGGAGAAGTTGAAGGGAGGAGAGGAGAGGTAAAAGTGATGTAATTCTATTTAAGTGAGAAACATCATTTAAAGGGGGTATTTAAATTAAAACAACTTTCATTTTTCCCCAAGGCAAAAACTAATATTATCTAACAAAACTCTCAGAGAAGGACCTCGTTTCCTGAATCACATTGGACCTCTGTGTGAGAATCTGCTCTCATTGAAAGGATCACAAGAGACTACAGCGTGGGTTACTTGAGAGGAAGTCTAGTAGAGGATGAGGGGAAGAGGGTCTTCTTTTCCTTTCTAGTTTTGCCCATCTGTATGGGTTGAATTGCCCAGTCCTACCCATGAAACCAAAATGTCAACCGCTCTATGGTGTATCCAATCACTTTCCAGTGCTTCTACCAAAGCACTCTCTGCTCTTACTGCCATCAGCCACCTACTTGCTGTCCCTGCTCCTACTCCCCTGTCTCTGACAGGTCTCCACACACAATAACCCACATGACTCTTTTCAACTTTAAGTTAGTCACATTCCTCCCATCTTGAAGGAGTGCCACTCTACTCAAAGCAAAACCATATCTGCCAAGGCAATGGCCTACCGGACTCTATGCTATCTCTCTCCATCTTGCCATGCTTGCCTATCCCCCCCTCACTCCCTTCCTCATCTCGTCTATACCACCACAATGACCTTTTGTGCCTCCTTGTCATCACTGAATTATGCATGACTTGTGTTTACCTCGTGGCCTCTGGACAAGCTATGGTTTTCCTCTATAAACAGAATCTTTCTCCATCCATGCGCACAATTAACAACTTTACCTCCTTCCGATATTGCTCAGATGCAGCTTCTTCAGTGAAGCCCACTAGAATACCCTAACTGAACAGGACCAGCCAAGCCCCACACAGTTGAATGCCCTCGTATATACTGTTGTATGGGGTTTATCTCTCTCCTTTGGAACACAAGCTTATAGTTGCTTTATGTTTGCTTATCAAACATGAGTGTCTACAAAAGTGTCTGATATACAATAAATGAATAAATCTGAATGATAAGATAATCACTTTTTGTATGCTTATAGAAGTAGCAAAAATGGCCATAAAAACGAACCTTAATTAATGTCTGGTCATATTGAGAATCAGAATTTCTTGATCAGCTAGCCACATCCTTCTTCTGAGCTTGCATTCCACAGATTCAGGCAGAAGCTTTCACCTACGTGGAAGGAGCAATATATACCTTCTACTCTGTCTGATGCAGTATAGTGTCAATATAAGAGTTGATGTGCCAGGCACAGTTCTCAATACCCACTTTAACTTCTCTCAATAACATGATGCAGTCAATGGTGTTATTTCCACTCCATAGTAGATGAAGAAAAGAAGATATGCAACATGCTGCCAAAAGTACTACAATGTTGAAAGGGTGAAGATGGTATCAGAACCCACCCAGTCCAATTCCAGAATCCATACTCCTCACCGCAAATGTTCCCACTTTCCTGGCTTAGTACCCAACCTTCCTCAAACCAAGCTTAAGGAAGCTCCAAAGGTCCTAAATTCTCAATATTTTCTTATAGAACAAAGAATATGGACATAAGGTCATCATTGAGTACCCCTAAAAGAAATAAAGAAAGAGACAAAACTCTAATTCTCTGCTTGTCACAAACAAGGCACTCTTGAGCATGAGAAATAGGCTGTAGGTTCCAAAGGGTCCCCTTGCAGTGCTACAATACTGTTATTCCATAGCCAAAATGACAATGCTGGTTTGTCAAAATAAGCTTTTTACCTATTATATACAAGAAGATGAAAATGGCTCATCTAATTGCTATTAATAGGTCCAGTTTGAGCCATATTAACCTTATTTTCCCTTTGAATGGGTCTATTAGTCCAGGAGATCAAAGGAATGCTACAAACATGTGATATCTTGATTTCAGGAAACCATTTAACAGTTGCTCATGATGATAGATCTTGTGGGCAAGGTGGAGAAATGTGGTTAGGATGGGGAGGTGGGGGGTACATTCGTGGCTTCTGCAACAATGGCATCCAAGGAATGTTGATTAATAGATGTCAACTTAGAAGGATGTTGCTAGGACTGCCTGCCAGTGAGCTCTGGTCTTGAGTCCATCCGAACAGTAATTTTATCAGAGATGTGGGTGATGTCGTAGAATCATGTTTATAGTAGCTGCAACGAACAAAATGCTGGGGGCAGTAGCTGACATGTTATATCAAGACATTAAACCATCACCACTGATTGGAAATGAAAGAGCAAAGCAAGCAAGATTCAGTTTAACAAAGACAACAGAAGAGTCTCACAACATTTAAGCTCAAAATATCAACTATACACAGAATCAAGGAAATCTCAAGTTTAAAATCTAACACATTAAACAAGAAAATTTACTGGGGCCCAATAGCAATAGTTAATCAGCAGCATGGTATGGTGGTTAAAACAAAGGCCACTTTAGTCCTAATTACTGATAGAAACAGAAGAAATAGGTCTCTTCACATTCTGCGCCTGAAACATACGACAACCACGAAAAGAGGAACTAGAAAACTACACTGGGGGAATCTAAGTAACGGAAGTCATCTAACCTGGCATGAAGAAAGTTTAGGAGAAACCATAGACATAAGCCTACCGCTACTTAAAGAGACTGGAAAAGAGATTAAAAGTAGATGCTACACAGTTTCAGTGGCAGAACTAGGACAAAAGGCTAGCATTACAAAAAGATGTGATGCCAGTGTAGCTAAGGACCTTATAAGCACAAGAACCATCCAAGCAGTAAAATCAAGATAGGGCTGGCCACTCTCTAATGCCAGGGGTCTCACGGGGACTACCATTTGAGACATTTCTGGATGGGAAGTGTATTTCTAGGAGTTACTAAGATTTTTTTTTCCAAATTTAAGACCCCCAAATTCTATGACTCTTATTAAATCAAGATTAACTCTGTATGTGTGTGAGAGAGAATATGAGACCGACCACACAGTCCAAACTGACCTAAAAAATCAAATCTTCCAGCCTTGACATCCTGTAAGCTGGATTACAGGCGTGCACCACCACCATTGCTGCCAAGTTACATTTATGCTTGGCCTATTTCATTTTGAGGACCTTAAACACTTAAAAATCATTGTTTTCAGAATAGGGATGCCTATATTCACAGATAATTTTCTTAGTAAACGTAGACCCTCTTTCTTATACTCATTAATGGTTGAGAGATGGGCATTACATGAGAAACAGAAATTGCATATATCTGTATTAGTCACTCATAAAGATGAGCAACACAGGGTCACACAGCCCTCTGGGTCACACCATGCTGTATCCAGTCAGAGTACTATTTAAAACGTTGTTTCAACAAATTTCAAACCTATAATGAAGTTCTTACATTGAAAATCCATGTCAACTTCGTTAATTTTATTTCGGTTTATTATTAAGATATAAAATCATGTTCAAGAAATTTTGTAATTGTTGTTTTGTGCCATCACACCCTTGTTATCCTGTTTCAGTAGAATGGCACACAAAACCTCGAATTCCATGATTTTGTGTGTGCTTCTGTGTGTATAAATGTTTGTGTACATTTGTGTGCGTGCACAAGTGTAATCAAGGGTATGGAGGCCAGAAGTCGACCTCTAGCACGGTTCCTCAAGAACCATTTCCCTGCTTTGTTCTTTTGAGACAGTTTTTCTTATAGACCTGAAACTCACATAGGAAGGTAGGCTAGTTGATAAGAGAGCCTCAGGGGTTCTCCTGTCTCTGCTTCCCCAGTGCTAAGCTTACAAGCATGTGCCAATACATCCAGCGTTTTACATGGGTTCTGGGGACTGATTTCAAATACTCATTTTTGCATGTTAGCACCCTACCCACCAAACTCTCTTTTCAGCCTTGTCCCATGAGTGTTTTAATGGAATGTGCTGGCTGGTCTTAGGTCAATTTGACACACAAATTAGAGTTATGTGAAAGGAGACAACCTCAGTTGAGAAAATGCCTCCATAAGATCCGGCTGTAAGACATTTTCCTAATTAGTGATTGATGGGGGAGGGCCTAGACCACTGTGGTTGATTTCTGGGTACCATAAGAAAGCAGGATGTGTAAGCCGTAAGGAGTAAGCCAGTAAGTAGCACCCTTCCATGACCTCTGTATCAGCTCCCGCCTCCAGAATTCTGCCCTGTTTGAGTTCCCTGTCCTGACTCACTTCAGTCATGAACAGCAATGCTGAAGTGTAAGCCAAACAGACCCTTTCCTTCCCAACTTGCTTTTGGGTCAGGGTGTTTCATCTCGGCAATTGAGACCCGAATGAAGACATGGAGTAAAAGGAAAATAGGGAGAAGTAGCAAGAGAAAATTCTAACTCTGTTCAAAATTCTCACTGACTCTAAGGCTCAGTCCTTAAGACTCATGGAATAATGTGAGACAATAGGAGACACTCCATATGTCACCAGAGATTAAAGGTAAATTAAAAGCTCTAAGATTGAAGACATTTTAGAGAGCCTGTTAGGCTGTTTCACTTTTGTAACGACACATACAGAAAAGGCCTCCACACATATTGTGAGAAAGACATCTTCATTTCTGCCACATGACTATCAGCCCAGCAGAACCCCAAATGTTTCCTAAATAAAGTAGTTCTGGCATTTTTTTTTATTTCAAAGCCGAGCCCATGGTCTAGAAGGATGGTGCACACCAATCAACACACCAGTACTACAGAGGCACATTTGAGAGGATTCACATGAGTTCAAGTTCATTCTCCTCTGATTCATAGGGAGTTTGAAACCAGCCTAAGCTACATAGCACCCTATCTCAATAAACACACAATGTCAGTCAGGCACAGTGGTGCACACCTTTAATCCCAACATTCAGAGGCAGAGGCAGGAAGATCTCTGTGAGTTCAAGGCCAGCCTGGGCTACAAAGTAAATTCCATGACAGAGCTACATAGTGAGACCTTGTCTCATGAACAAACAAAAAAGGTCCAACCCAGTACAATGGGAAAACTCGGGGGAAATGTGTTGTTGTGTTGTTATTGGTTGGTTATTAGGAAATTAGAGCCTAGAATTATTAGCCTTTGAGAAACTGCCTTCTTCTCGACCATTCTGGGATAGGTTTAAAAGCAGTTTTGAATGGAGCAGTTAGGAACTCATATTACCTCAGAGAAACTCACTTAATAGAGCCAGAAGAAAAGAATCAACCACAGCTACGAAAATATTTAAGAAGACACATTAGCCAGGCTAAAGAAGATTGCTATGCGCAATAGGCAGGATAGACAGAATGAGGAAAAAACATGATCTTCCAAAAGCATAATGAATTAAGATTAGTGCTACCACACAACCCAAATGATTCCTCCCCCAAATGTATTCACTCCCCCAGTTCTTTCAGGATTTAACAGTTTTCGTATCTGCTATAGTTGAAACCATGCTTCTTAAACAGGGAGCCTAGATCTGCTAGGACCATCAGTGGCCCATCCCACATGGCAATAACCAGCACATTCACAGGCTGGCTGACTGAGGAGACGAGATGGGCTTTGTCAACACAGACTTGAGTTTCTTCTTCCCTGTTCCTTCTCCCTGTCACAGTGCTGCAGAGCTCCCATCCCAATAACTTCCAACTGTGGCCACATGAGCTGATAACAGAAGCTATTTCCAGACCCACTGCAGAACATTCTGGCAGATGTATCTCATCTACAATGCTGCATAAAATCTTTCAAGGAAAAAGGATGAAACACACCACCTGGATGTGTGTCCTGGACTTTACCTTCATCATTTAAAGATCCAACAGATTAGGTTAGGATGGAGCACAGCGATAGTGTGCTTGCCTGACATGGGTGAGGCCATGGGTTCAACCTCCAGCACTACAAATGAAAAAAAGATCCAGCAAATTGCCCCGGTTTGGGCTTCCTGAGAAGTAGAGCCAGTCCTGAGAAGTTTCAGGTGGAGGTAAAGTGAGAGAGGGAAAAGGAGCAACAAATGCAGACTATGTCACCAGATACATCATAACCACAGGCAATTACTGCTCAGTTCTACTGGTGAATAGTACGGAACATACTGGAGGCTTCTCCCAGTCAAAGAACAAGGGAGCTATAGCTGGAGTCCACTTCTGAGTGCTGCCTCAGGGGCATTAACTTGGTGGTCCCTCTGGCTTTCCCTATATGCAAGGGCAGACCTGTTCCACTTGCCAACAAGCAAACAAAGACAAAAGTCTCAGGCAGAGGGTGCAGTAAGAAGTCTTCAGCAGGGGAGCTAGGAAGGTTAAATGAGATAATGCATGCAGAAGACATCGTGCAGAGTAGTGCAAAGGCTGACGAGTAACAAAAGTAGGAAGTGTTAGCAAAACAAACAAACAAACAAACTAACAAACAAATAAATAAAAATGAGACAAAGAGGGATGACCCAGAAGGTAAAGGTGCTTGCTGCCACTCCTGATGGCCTGAGTTTCATCCCAGGGTCTCACATGGCCAAAGAAGAGGACTGCACGGTGTCCCCTGAATTCAACAGATACTCTAAGGTACACATGCACACATGCAAATAAAAGTTAAATTTAAAATAATAACAATAATAATAAAGCATCTAACTTGATGAGTGACAGAGGTATCACTGTCATGAAATGGGAAGCAGGGGGACAATTGTGTATCTATGTGGAGAAAATAATCTGGTCTCCTGCCTCACACAACTTATAAAAATCCATTCCAAATCAGATGTGGTCGGACACAACTTTATTCCTAGCATTCAGGAGGTAGAAGCAGGCTGATCTCTGTGAGTTCAGGGCCAGTATATTCTACATAACAAGTTCCAGGACAGCAACGATGACCTACATAGAACAATCGTGTCTCAACAAACAAACAAAACAAAACAAACAAAGAATCTATACCATATAGATAACAGATCTAAACAGCAAAGGCAAAATAAACTTTAGAACTGATGAGATCTCTTCATGGCCCAAGGATTAATGAAGAATTTCTTTTAAACTGATGAGAAACAAAAAGCTTATTGTACAGGAAAAAACTGATGAATGGACAACATAAAAACATAAATTCATCAAATTATAAAGAAGTCAAAAGGCAAGCTACTGAAAGATAACATTTTGCAGTACCTAAAAATGACAAATAACTCATATTCACGAAATAAAAAATACTCAGAAAAAAATAAGAAAAGGAGACAAAAAACTTTATTTAAAGGGGAGTAAAAGAAAAACGAAGGAGTAAAGGCCTTGAACTGCTCATTTAGAAAAAAAGGATATCCAAACTGAATTTTAAAACACAAAAATGTTAACTTCAAAAGCTATCCAAAATGCAGCTTAGAATTACTATGGTTTTATTACATTTATTGCCAGAGTAACTGTTACTTAAAAGAATCCAGTCCTGGTGAAGATGTAGAACAATGGGAACTCCTGGGAACATAAAGCAATGCATGTAGATAGAAAACAGTTAGGTAGCATATATTAAAGCCAAACGTACCTATCCCCTTTGACCCAGTAATCCCACTTTTAGATGCATACCAGTCAGTTGGATATAAATATGCTCACCAAAAGACACGGAGAGGGGCTGGAGGTAGCTTAGTTGGTAGAGTACTTGCCTAGTATGAACTAAGCCCTAGGGTTGATCCTCAGGACTGCCCAAAGCCAGGTATGCTAGCTTTAATCCCAACACTCCAGAGGTAGAGCAGGAAAAGGATCAGGAATTCCAGATCATCCTTAGCTACATATCGAGTTCCAGGCCAGCCTAGGATATATGGTCCCTTGTTTCAAAAACTAAAAATACAGAAGGCATATAGCAAAAAGCATTCATGACTGTAGAGTTAAAATAGAAACAAATGTCTATCATCAGGATAATGGATCAGAAAACTATGGTAGATTCCCACAACTTCACGCAGCAAAGACAATGAACAATCATTATGCATGCACAACATGGAAGATCCTTACCAGTGTAATGCTGAATGAATAATGAAGACACTAAGAAGTGCGCAAGCACTTACATGAAGTCCAAAAGTTCTATATAAATCTAGTTATTGGAAGAGAAAGTCAGGGGCGTGTGACACTAGGGAGGTGGAGTGACTGGTAGAGGACACAACAATGTGTTGTCTCTTGATCTGAGGAGTTTTCCCGAGTTATCTGTTTTGTGAAAATTCACCGACACAAGCACATAGAATCGGCGTGCTTTTTTAAAAGAATAAACAAAACATCAGAATGTCAGGCTTAATGCAAATTTCACTAAAAAAATCAGTAACTAAATGTAATTAGCAGTATCCAAAAGGCCAGCAACACAAAATGCCTAAGGATGCACAGTTTGGCAATGAGTCCTATGAAGTAATTCCAAAGCCTCAGGTGTTAGTAACTGAAAAGCTAGACTTGTTTCAAGCTTATGGCCATAAATCTCAGAAGGCTCTCTGTGCAGCCAGATAATCCCACTACACTTCCTTACTGCATCCACACTCCCCCGAGACAGCCTATTCACACCTTGACTCCTCTCCTCACATTGTCAACACCCTTTCAGCTGATGATCTCATCACTTACTTCATGGAGAAGATGTCATTTTTTAAATGGCAAGGGGAAACTCCTGGCCCCACCTCCACCACTGTCAGTCCACCAGCTCACCTTACCTGCCTTTGGGCCTAGAACTGTCACTTTCCCTCCAGATGTATTTTCATCTTACCCCACCTTGGCTTCTCAAGTACTTCAGAACTGTCCAGATCACTTTCCCGGTACCAATTTCCCCCTCTTTTTGGAAACCAAGCATGCACAACATGCTGATACCGAAAGAAGTTTCTCGTCCATACTGTATGTTCGTGCAACCTCTACTCCAGTTCTCTACTTCCCTTCAAAGCAAAACTCTTTGCAAGAGTCACCAGTAACTGCCATTTCCTCTTCCACCCATCCTCTTCTTCCCCTACCCCACTCCTACACACATGCGAAGCATGTGCTCTGCCCCTCACACCTCCTTTTGGTTTCCACTGTATCACACTGTCCTGATCGTCATTCTAGATTTTTATCCCTCAGCAGTGGCATCCAACCCAGGGTTTTGTACATGCTGAACAAGCTCTACCACTGATTTACATGTAGCACTAGTGATGTTTTGTTTGTTTTATGAAGCAGGATCTCTCTCTCTCTCTNGTGTGTGTGTGTGTGTGTGTGTGTGTGTGTGTGTGTGTGTGTGTGTAGTCCAGGATGGCTGCAAGTTACTGATGTGAAGCACAACATCCAACTCTCCTAGACTGCTGAATGTTCTTTTTTATTCTTTCTCTTCTCCTGTGAAACTCAAAGTCGGGCTCCCCGGGGCATCAGCCGCAGTTTCCTCCCTTCTGGGAAATTCAAGCACACCTAACAATTGGTACCTTTCTGCAAGTACCATGCTCCTTTCCTGTCTCTGCTGTCCCTAGCTCCAAGGTGTCACAAGGCCTTCTTCCTCTTCCTGTCTCACATGTTCCTCTTCCTGTCTCACATGTTCCTCTTCCTGTCTCACATCTTCATCTCCAGCTTGGGCTTTTCTCTTAGGCTTTCACCTCACACATCTAACCCATCACCTCAAACTTAACAGGGCTCAAACAGAAAGCTACGGATCGCATTCCCTTCAGATGAAAACCTCCACCTTCCCAGTAGCCTTCTGTATTTCTATAAATGTCATCGCCTGCTTTGAATTATTGAAGCAAAGGAAACTACACATCTGACATCTGAATTACTTTTTCTCATAACTTGTACCTAATCTACTAAGTGCTATCAATTATATTTCCAAAATGAGTTAGTTCAGAATCTGACCATTTCCTCCTTATTTCTAGTCCCCAGTACTAGTTGACTAGATAGTAACTACCTTACCAGTCCAAACTTGCCTCAAAAGTGACTTCACAGAAGTATATATCAGATCAGGCCAGTCACCAAAAGTCCCCTACCATGAGTCAGGGCAACAGGAAGCAGCCCTGAGGATAGAGCAGCAAGAAAAGTGTGCGATCTGGGAAGGAAAACAAAAATGGGGTATAGAGGCACAGACAAAAATAAGAAACCTTTTCCCTTTGAAATACCTTCAGGCTGGAGCAACCATAAAGGGGGGGGTGCACAACATAGTTGATACCACTGGGGTTCTGATCAGCCCTTCTGCCTTCCCAAGAGAACCCCTGCAGACACACATGTGTACAACCACAGGCTTCTCATAGCTATCCGACCCCCAGGGACATGCTCGAATCATATATGGGGATGGCAGATAATTTTTCTCAGGTGCTACTTCCCATCTACCTAGGGAGAATCGGCGCAGAACCATTCCAGTCTCTTCATCCTCCCCTCCCACTAGTGAAGCACATCTGACAAGGCACACCAGTCAAGGGTCTCAGGCTAGACTGAATCCAAAGCGTCTGCAGTAATAACCCCTCACAACAAGCTTCAGCTTCTACCCCTCCTGCTTCACTTCCCCACTCCCTCCATGTGCTTCCATGGAGTCCCTCTCAAACTACTCGCATAGAAATCCCTGCCTCGGGCTGTGAAGTTTGGGAAAATCAAATTAAGATGCAAAATATTGTACCTTCACTCTCAGAGGTTATGACAAGAACAATTCCATCCTACATTTAAAGGGGATAAGAGAAGAGAGAAAACAGGACAGCAAGTACTAAGAAAACATTTTAGGGAAAAAAAACTGAAGAGGCGGGCCAGTGAGATGGCTCAGCTGGTAAAGGCACCACCAAATAAGCCTGGGTGACCAGCGTTCTGTCCCTGGAATGTATATAGTGGAGGAAGAGAACTGAGTCCACAAAGGAGCCCTCTGATCTCCATGTGCCCCACCCCACCCCCACATCACAAACACACACACTAACAATAGTAATAATAGTTCATAAAACATTTTAGAAGAAAGTATTTTAAATGATTAATTTTAAGACCTTCCCTGGGTATTAGATTAGGCCATCTTTATTTATTCATGTATAAGTATACATGAACATCAATACACTAATGATCCCCTAACTCCATTTTCCATTCGTTTATACTCTGATAGTGAAAATGGCTTGAAGGGACTATTAGACCCTGGATCCATAACTGCCTACCTGGTGCCACTAATAGAAAGGCAAATGAGGAGTGCTACTTTAGCAGTGTAAATTGTGTTTAAGAGCTATGTTTGTGCGACGCGTGCACGTGGGAAATGTATGCACCATTCAACCGTCTGCAGAACTTCCCTCCAGTTCTTTTGAAGTGAAGTCATCACTTCCCCCTAACCTCACTACCCAAATATCAGCACTGTTGAAAGTGAAGGGCCTGTCCCTGCTGGGTGGTTTGGGGTAAAAAGGAGGCAGGATTAAAGTGCTCATTTCCAGTCCCAAAAGTAAAATACGGCTTGGCCTAGGGCAATCCTAATTCTTTCCAGAACTTATCCCCAGAATTGCCCTTTTAAACAACTAGTCATTAACCCAACTCCAGGTCTTTTATAGCTGCGAAAGCTGATCGGGCACATCATTTATTCATTACGCTTATTATTATTGTTATTGCAGAAAACCAGTGAATTCCTGGGGCGGGGTTCAAAGGGTTCTTCCAGGGAGGAAGGGGTGAGGGAAAGGAATGGCTAGGCCAGCAGTCCCGGCCAAGAGGCTGGGCTGGGCTGCCCAACAGAGGTGCAGGGAAGTCCTCCTGGGAAGTACGCTGCTGAAGCTCCTCTGCCTGGCGCAGCACTCAGTGACCACCTCACACCGGAGCAGCCACTGCAGCAACAGAAAAGGCTTCTTACGTAAGTCATAACCGCTGACATCACCTTCCCCCAGAGCATCTCAACTGAACCAGGAACCAAAGGACCCACGTGGCAATCCAGCACTCTTGTCCACCGCCTGGGTCGTTTTCTAAATTATTCTGTAGCTACCAGGTTTGGGAGACAGTGCACCAGTGGGGGAGGAGTGAATGGCCCTTAGAGTAGTTAACAGAGACTACTTTCTAGGACGTTTGCAGTGTTGCAAGAGTGAAGTCAATGTGCAGTGAAGATGCCCAGGGGTCTTCTAGATCTCCTTCCTCACCCTCTCACTGCAACCTGCCTGGCTGGACTGGTTCACACCCAAGTCTAGATTTGTGAAACAAGGAACTAAGGCAGAGGAAGAAAAGCCTGCAGGATGCTCAGAAGACAGATACTCCAAAGAGGCATTCATTAAGAGCCCTAGGTTACTCAGGACAGAAAAGATGGTCAGAGATCTCTTTCCCACCCCCAGGCATTCCTCCCCTCCAGGCCCTCACTAAGGCCTTTGCTGATCCCAGGGTTTTCACTTGGGTTCTTACTCACCTTGGAGTTTATTCTAGGCAGCCAGCCAGTGATTCTGGTCTAGGTCACACACCTTCCAAAGGCATGAGTCCCGGGCACCCGAGGTCACAAAAGTGTGACAAAGCAGCTTGTCTCCCACAGACATCTTAAAAGGACACACTACTGAAGCCCCCAATGGTGTAACCCAGTGGCTGGCTCCTAGAAGCTACAGGAGTTGCACCCCTTCCTCTTCCCAAGGACATGAAAGGCATATATGTCCCAGTGGTAAATGACAGACTCTCTCTACCTCTTGTCTGCTTCCTAAATGCTAGCTTCCTGCCCGTTCTCAACACCACGAATGTCTGAGTTGAGAGGCCGTCCTTTCAACTTTCTACTCTCGGTGCCTGTATCCCTGCATCGGCCAGGGGCCACCCTTACCTACTCAACCCGGGTTGACTGGGGTGGATCTCAGAGCGGAAGAGGGGAAAGAAAGCAAGAGTAAGGTGCAAGTTGCAGCAGGCACCGCGCCTCGGGGCTGAGATTGCGGCGAGGCAAGTGGGGACTGCAAGAGGGTGCGGCGCTGGAGCCTAGTACCCTGGAGGATGGAAGGCGCTGGTACTCACGCACTGCCTCCTGCTTGGGGTCCAACGTGCTGAGGACGCGCTGCACGCTGCCGAGCTTGCCCTGAAGCGCCCAGACGCGGCGGTGAGTAAGCTGGATGTCGCTCTCGAGCTCCTGGAAGAGGCTGCATGCATGCCGGGCCACGTCTGAGAGCTGCCGGAGGACCCTGGCCAGCGCAGCGTTGCTGACGGCGCACAGATCTAGCATGAGCAACATAGCCTCGGCCGCAGCCGTGGACGCCTCGCCCGTGGCCGAAGCTGCCTCCGGGACCCCAGCCACGCTCTCCTCCCGGGCCTCGCGCGCCTCGTCCTGTGGCTGCTGAGCCTGCTCGGCCGGAGCCGGCAAAGACAGCGGAGGTGGTGGCAGTGGCAGAGGCGCAGGGGGCACACGGGGAGGCTCCTCTGGCCCCGGTGCCTCGGCCTCTTCCCGCCGGCCAGGCGGCTGAAGGGGCGGCGGCTCAACGCTACCTCCACTCGTGTCCTCATCCGGGCCGAGAGCCGGGCGCCGCTGCCGGCAAAGCCACTGCGGCTCCACGATCCGCTTGGCGAAAGGCATCCCACACAGCCGGGCCGCGACTTTCCGTTCTCCTCTGAGTGTCCCTTCTAAGCTAGGGACCTGGCGCGCCCACCTGAGCAAGCAGAGGGCAGGAGTCCGGCAAGGAACGATCCGGGCTGTCCAGACACGCCGAGGGCTCCTCTGCTCACCTGGCCTCCTCCTCTTCCCCACCCTCTCCTTCACAGCTTAGTCCGACCTGTCCTCCTCCGGTGCAGGGCTGTCTAGGAAAGATGGCAAGCGCTGGGCAGAGAAATCTCGGGGTATGCTTGGGTCCTCCTCACTTGCTTCCAACAGGGGTCAGCTGGCTCAGCTCCATCGTTCCTGAGCCCGTTGCCGCCGCCCTGGCCACTGCTGCCGCCTATATAAATGGGCGTGCGTGCTTGTGTGTGTGTGTGTGTGTGTGTGTGTGTGT
>LOJH01019581.1:0-16452 GCA_001685095.1 Ellobius talpinus | reverse complement strand
CCACCACCACTTCAGGGCGGGGCTAACTAGCCAGCCCTGACCTTTTCTCTACAGCTTCTCCACCTTCTGTCTCACACCACAGCCCTGGCTGCTGTGACAACCACACCGGCTCAGCTTTATTGTTCAGCAAACCTGACTTTTCACTGCATCAGAGCCCGGGCAGCCATCTTGCAAGGCCCTGAAACTCTCTATCTATATCCATCTCCTTGGATCTCCAGTTCTTCCCAGGTCAAGTCAGAATAGCTATTGTTGAAAACCAAGAAATCCAAGGAGAAAACACAAAAATAGTTCTTTGCCCGAGCTGGAAAGTGACTGGGGGAGCAACGGGGGTGGGGGGATTAAACACAGGCAAGTGCGGGGACCCCTAGGCTTCTTTCTTCCTTAAACTTGCTATAGAGCACGGTTCAGGAAATTAGTTCCAATGCTGAGATCAGGGCTGGGAGGAAGGGTGAGAGATAGAGTTGGGTACGGAAGGACAGCCAGGTGTGGAGAACAGAGAGCAGAGGGCTGCATTAAAACAGGCAAAAACAAATGCTGCCTTAGAAAAGCCTTCCTCCTGTCCTTCACTGGGACAGTGACCCACCAGGGCCTCGGGGTCACACACTGCTGAGAAGGTGGTAGTGTTTGGGCTGAGCCAAGGTGAAGTCATCTCACTGAACACTCTGGGAACACAGCCAACGTCACAGAAGGGTGGATGTCTTAGGAGCAAGTGCCACACTGGGAGAGTCACTGCACACCCTGGAACTGAGACTTACACAGGAATACAGTGACCAGAGGTCACCTCATGAGGGGCCAGCAAGAGACACTCACAGCACTGCTGGGAAGGAGAGGTGGCTGGCGACCTCTACAACATATCTCTGCCAAGAATCAGGCAAACAGGAGCAGGCTGAGAGATGATCCAGGCACTGGAGAGGAGATGAGACCTACAAAATGGCCACGGCTAGTGTATTTCCGCATTTGAAAGATAGATTTGAAAGGCTGACAAGATGAACTGTTTCAGCACACAGTCAGTAGCTCTCCATTGTAAATAAAAAATGGATGGCCTAGATGCACAGAGTGCTATGAACAGAATCTGGAGCTCACTGGGCGAATTTATCAAAGGTGGGTCACAACAGAGCACATAGCTAGCAAATTAAAGTCAATAGAAAATGCAAAACAGAAGCACAGGCCTGCAAATCTAAGATAAACTTTTTCAAAAGATAAAAGATTCAGTCAAAGGGTCTGGAATTACAGAAGGTGAAAGGAAATTAGGACAATAAAACTGACAAAGGGACAAGCATGGGACTGAAGAGCTGGTTCGTCAGCTAAAGCACTTGCTGCAGGGCTGAGGACCAGGGTTCCATGTCCAGCACCATGGTTAAAGCCAAGTGTGGTGGCACACACTTGGAATCTGCAATCCCAACACTGGGGAGGCTGAGACAGGCAGATCCCTGCGGCTCACTGGCTACTCACTCTAGCCTTGTTGGTGAGTTCTAGGTCCCAGAGGAACCCTGTCTGGAATGAAAAATACAGGTGGATAGCTCCAGGAGAATGACACCAGAGGTTGACCTCTGGTATCCCACACACATGCACAGCACACATGCACATACACACACACACACATGCACTGCACACATACAGGGACTGCACACACATACACACATTGCACACACATACACACTGCATACACATGCACTGCACAACACACGCATACAATAGCACACATGCCCAAACACACAAGCACTATACACATACATGCATATGTACCTCTGAATATGGAAATTTTTCTTAAGGAAATGATAAGTAAAGATTTATCAAGTCTAAAGAAAAGCATAAATATATAAGTTCAATGGGCTTGGGAAATGTGTATAAGAATACAAACAGAACCATAGCTAGATCCATCAAGCCACCAAAAATCAAAGATAAGAAGGAAATCTTCAAATTAGTCAGACATGATAGCATACGTTTCTTCTGGAAATGGAAGAAATGACGATGACAACTGGTTTCCAAATGGAGCTAGTGGGAGGCAGAAGACAACAGAAGGCAGCCTTCAGAGTGCTATGTGAAGGGGAGCTGCTGACCCACAACACCAAATCTAAGAGAAATGATCTTCAAGGCTAGCGAGAACAATGTTTCATAAAGAGAAACACAAGAAAGTCAGCCACCAGCTAACTATCACTATGAGAAATACCAACAGCAACACATTCCTCCAAATTCCTGTGGAAGAATAAACACTACAAAAACATGCAGATATTTGCAAGAAAGATTAATGGCTGCTCAAATCAGCAGCAACAATGACCTGAGTCTTATTATACATCGAAGCAATGTATGACAAGATAATAAAGAATTATCTTTTTATTAATTTTTCGCATGATTTGAGACATGGTACAAAGGCATTAATCTAAGGCAAATCTAAATGACAGATACATCCTGAACTTTCTAGAGTGGCCACTAGAACAATAATAGCAAAGTATACAAAAATATAAGCTATTGTAAAAGAAAGAATTATACACACATACACACAATCACACACATACACATTCACACACATACATTCACACACATATATACACACATTCACACACACACACACACTCACATGATGAAGTGCACACAGTAAGGAAAACTGGTAAAAATCCAAAGGCTGTTCTTTGATAGTGACTAGGAATTGCTAAGGAGAGAGGGAAGTGGGAGCCAGCAATGGAGTGAGGGAGACGGAGCAGATGGAGACACAGAAAGGGAGAGAGAGAGGCAGGATGCTGGAGTGATACAGGGTCTCAGCATGAAGGGTCCCTAGACATTAACAATGTGAGCATTTCATCTTGGGAATTATAAAAGTTGAGATTTATCTTAGGGAAAGGGGCAGGAGCAACTCAGAAGAGGGATTCCCTTGTCTGCACCAAAGTCTCAGGTCTCTACAGAACCAACCCAATTTCCCTGCTGTGTTACTTTCCATGGACCACTGTTCTGTCTGCAACAGCTGTTAAGATCCAACCTGAAGAGTGATGGCTTGGGCTGTTTGAGCTATTTCCCACTTGAGAAAATCCAAGGTAGGACCTCAAAGTGCAAGCTCTCCCCCACACCCTTTCCTCTCTGGATCTACTGGGAGGGTCGGGCTTACCTGGTAAGTCAGAAGGGAGATCTTGGGTCAGCCTGGGTTCATCCCAGCTGCAGCTCTCCCTAGCCAGGCAACCTCATGCAAAACCCTTCACTTCTCTGCCTGGTTTTCTCATCTAGCAAATGGGGCTGGAGGTCTAACTCCCTCATATGGCTGCCACAGGGATGCCTAGGTCTTACAAGGGAATACCCCCACTGCAGAGTCAGCAATGCAGGAGGGAAGGCAAGCCAACATACCTGGAGGCTGCGGCTCAGGGACCTCTGAGACTGTCCTTGTTGGATGGAACACCGTGGTGTCTCCTGTTCATTTTGCAGCCGAGCTTCGTCTCCCTTTGCCCCATTGGCGTTTGCTTCCTGAGGCCCTGTATTGACTGCACAGACTGATGAGGCAGAACTAGCAACAGCCCTGCATCTGGAACCTTTCAAATCTAAGGAAGGTCCTGCCTGCCCCCACGTCACCCCTGATTTCTCATCCCAGGGTAGTCCACAGGCTCGTGTAACGAGTTGTCCTGAAAGCAGAGTCACCTGGACCTCTTTGTCTTCTGTGTGTCCCTTGTCTCCTGCCATCTTGAAGTTTCCCTGGTGACACCACTTTTCTTCCCTGGGATCCCCGCTCCTCTGCAGGACCTCCTGCTCCAGGCCTTGGACCCTGCATACAAGGTGCTGGTTTTCCCCCTGCAGAGCCCAGAGCATGTCTTCTATCCCTAGCATCGTGTCCTTTATCAGCCCTTTGTAACTGACTCCAAGCTCTGAGATCAGAGCCCTGAGCTCCCTGTTTTCCAGGGTGACATGCTCCATCCTGCTTCCGGCTTTCCTGACACTCTCAGACATGGCTTTGTGCAGCAGGCCCAGATCCCCCTTCAGTTTCTCATTCTCCTCTTCCAGCTGGGAAATCTTGCAGTAACTCTTCCCATTACAGTCCTCCAGGTCAGACACAGCCTGCAGACACTGGTCCAGTTCACGCCTGAGGCAGACCAGCTCTCCCTGCAGGGTTCGGTTTGCCTGTTCCAGCCTCAGGGCCTTGGCCACTTCTCTGGCCTGCTCTTTCTCACAATGGCGTCCTTCATGGTGACATCCTTCTTGGGCTCCCTGAAGCCTGGCTTTATCAAGCAAAACCTGACTTTTCTCTTTCTTTGGGGTGTCAAGGAGCTGAAGGAAGCCACTCCCCACCCTCTTGCGGGTACAGCACGTTGTGGGGAGCGGGCTCCCACTCAGCTCTTCAGGGACCCAGTTGGCTTTATCCCCATCAAATGCTGGTCCTGAAAGAACTTCTCCAGTGCACAGAGCCACACCCTCCTCCAGCCTCACTCCCTCGCCGGTCCTGCTGGATTTTGCGTTCAGATCCTGGCTGGCTGAGGCCTGCTGATGGCACACACCCCCCTCAGTGTCCAACCCTGTATAAGCGACACTCTGGCTCTTTCTCATCAATGCTGACCTCTGCTGGGGATCGTCACAGACAAGCTTCAAGTTGTTCAGCTGCTGGAAGCAGGCCCCCACCTCCCTTTCCAGTGTGTCTAGCTGGAGGGTGCTCCTGCCCAGCCCTGTGGTCAGGGTCTGTGAGGGGCAACGATCTTCACTGCTGCCACCTGTTGGGGCCCATTTGGGAAACTCCAGCAAATTCCGATCACCCATTGGTAGTCCCTGTTTCTGACCCATACGGTGCTTGGAGTCAGGCTGCTCAGGGACACCCAATAGAGCCGGGCTGGGTGGCGCTCGGAGCTGCATCTTCTCCTCTTGTTCTTCTTCCCCAGACCACTCCTTTTGCAGGAATTGAGTGTCTCCAAAGCACAGCTGGTGGCCCTGCCTGTCCTGTGTCCTCCTCCAGACCTCTTTGCCCTTTCCTGCTGGAAGCTGGCTACCATTTGGCTCTGGCTCTCTCGTATCATGGGCCCTAGATCTGGTAGCCTCTTCCTCCTTCTCTCGTGACAGTTTTCCCAGGTGTTCCCAGTCACATCCTTCCACACCCCATCTCTTTCTCAAGGGATCAGGACCTTCCTGTGACTTAGAGGTTGCCCCATGCAGAGTCAGTATGAGACATTCCGGCCAGAGCCAAGGACAGTGGGCCATGACTTCGGTCTCTGAAGCCCTACTCCCTTCCTGTATGCCCTCTGGGGCTTGGCCCTCAGGGTCCACAATCAGCTTCTCACTGCTTTTCTGGTCCAGCAGGGACTTGTCATCAAGCTCTGATTTTACCACACCCAAGGTTCCCATCACCTCCCACTTCTCTGCACTTGCAACTGGAGGCCTGCTTCTCTCCTCCCACATGTCTCTGGGCTCCTTGGACTCTTTTGTGGGAAACGGGCCATTTGAAATGAGTGGAGACTTCTGACTGAAGGAGGCGACTTGGCTCCTTGCCAGATCACAAGGCCAGTCAGGGTGTGTCACAACCTCAGGGACAGGGGACGGCTTGCTGTCCATCTCTTCTTGGGTCTGAAGTTCTTGTAGGAGATGCTTCCAGAGCAGGGGTGGCAGTAGGGGCTGTGGTTCCCCATCAGGTCCCCAGAGCGGGAACATGGATGTAGGTAACAGTAGGAGGGATTCCTGGGCTCCAGCGGCTTGAAGATCCTCTGAAACTCCTGCCAAGGGGCAGAGTCGCTCTTCCATGTCTGGTTCTGGGGGGCAGCTACACAGCAGCCAAAGAATCTGTCCATCTAGGTGGGGCTGGACAAGAGTGCCCTGCAGGTGGAGAGAGGAGATGGGGTATGAAACAGTCTCTGCCTGCCGAGCCCCACCTACAGCTGATCATGCTCCGCCCCCAGTGCTCTCTGATCCTGCTCATAGAGCTGCACGCTTGTCCTGCTCTTCCACCTCAGGGCCTCTACCTGAGCTCCCCCCACTGCCCAAGATTCTCCCTCTCCCAGATATCCTCAAGGAACACCCCTTCACCTCAAACCAAACATTGCCTCCTCACAAATACCCAACCCCTGGAGCACCCCCTGGCCTCAAGGGCAGCAGTGACACGAGTTCTAAGACAGTGATGAGATTAGAGATAATAGAATTAGCAGACACAGATAAGGCACTGCAGCTGAGTACATACTATTTCAGGGTGACAGAGGATTGTGTGGAATTCCTTCCTCTACATGAAGCCAAACTACATGAGGGGATAGTTCAGGAAGTGAATGAATGAATGAACAAATGCATGCATGGATAAATGGATGCATGGATCGATGGATGCATGGATAGATGCATGGTTTAGAACCACAGAGTCACATCAGGACACCACTCCCAGTTCAGCTTTGTTTTTTAGGACAAGAGACAGAAGCTGAGGTCAGTGGTTTGCCACAGCATTAGGACGAATTCAGATCCAGCTCCTGAGATCAGACCATTGGAGTGATACAGAGAACAGAAGAAGACCAGGGCTCTGTACCTCTGGAGCTGGGAGTTCTGGGGGGGGTCCCAACATCCCTCGGGTAGCTCTGGGGGGGTCCCAGCATCCATCTTGTCTCATTGTCTCTGGATAGGAAGGCAGAACCAGCTCTGTGGGTAGTCAGAGGGCTTCCCCAGGGCAACGTGAGTGAAGTAGCCCAGGCCTGGCGCTTGGTCTGGCTTCTTTTGATCCCTCTATACTTCTTAGTCCAGGTCTCAGAAAACTGCATCCCATCCCCTCAAACCTCTCACTCAATCATTTCCAGAATATTCTTCCAAATCTGGAGCTTTCTAACAAGAAGCACCTCCCCAGGGTGGCTACATCACCAAGAACATAGCAGGGCCACTAAGGCCCTCACTGATCCTCACATCTGCAGAACCCTCCGGCCTCACCTGTCCAGGCTCAGACCCTGGTAGGTCTTCCTGGAGCTTGCCTATGGTACTTGCTGGCATCACCAAGCAAGGGTCTGGCTGATCTTGAACACGGCTATGGGGCTCTTCTGAGAGTTGGCCTAGAACAGCAAGACCCCAAGGTTAAAATCACTCTTAGAAGATTTATCACAATGGCCACCAAGAGCCATGTCAGCTGAGAGATGGCTCTCTTGACTCGGGTCTTTTAGCCCACAGTGAGTCCTGATAAGCCCCACTCTTCTGCTGGGCGAGGACCTGAAGCTGGAAGGTGTGAATGACTACCAACAGCGAGCAGAGGAACTGGCTTTCAAGATGGACCATGGACCACAGCTGGACCATGCCCATGGAGCATTTTGAACCCTCAGGATCCTCATCTGTCAGCAGGGTGACACCCCCTCCCCCAACCCTGCACAGCTTTCAGGAGCAGCCTCACTAAGTCACATTGACCCATCCAACAGCTCTGCCCCCCCACCCCAGACGTGACTAAAGGGGGACATCAGCTGCCTCCTCCTACAACTGGCAGTCCTGGGTATCATGAGGCTTGGACTACTCTTATGTTTTGATGGCTGAGGATGAGCAAGCAGAATCTCTTATAGTAGGGAGGTGAGAAACTATGTCTGACATTAGAGACCAGGGACTTCAAAAGCCCCAGTGATTCTCAGTCTCATCCTCAAGCCAAGGGGCTGTCTGGGGTAAAAGGTAGCTAGAGTGATCCCTGCTTACCACAGATGTCTTTGTGAGGACAAGGCCCTACCACCAGCCTGCAGCTGATTGGCACCCCTTGAGAGCTGAGTGCATAAGTTTAAGTGTCAAATTATCCTAAGCTAATGGCCCCTGGAACATCACACACTGACTCTGCTTTGACCAACTGTGTGACCTTGAGCCTTTCTGAGCCCTGGCTTGTCTGTAAGAGGAGCAAATCATCCTGCCCAACACTGTAAGAATAATATGAGGACTAAGCTAGCTGGCCTATCACAGGGATGTCAGGTGGCCCCTCTACGTATGATGTCATCCACAAACCTGCAAGGGCTTGAAGTCCACAAGCATCACTGTGGCAGCCTCGGCTGCTGCAGGGATCCAGCACCTCTGCCCTGGGCAGGAGCAGAGAGTCACTCTGGGCACAGCCAAAGGCACCCTTGAGAGAGATAAAGAATTGAACAGTCACAAGTGCCCTGGTTGATCTGTCCACTCCAAGCCCATGCCTAGACTCCCTCATAGCAATGGTCAGACCCCTCCAAAGTAAGGAAACTAAGGGTCAGAAAGTGGTGGGCTCAAAGCTGGCCATGGAACCTAACCTGGGTCATTGTTTTACCAGGCCACAGTGTTCTTGTTGATTCTTGGTATTCTTTCAGTAAGTTACAAGGGGTGGCACTCTGTCCTTCGAGTAGTCTGTCCATGTAGATAAGAGACTATATGGGGAGGTGTGGAGGGGGGGCGGAGTCCCAGCCTTGCTCCTGTGTGGTTTCTCTATCCCACTGGGGAAAGCTGGAATCTGCCCAGGTATGTTGAATGTTTCCCTGTGAGCAAGTCCTAAAAGTGACAGTAGCCAATGATCTGGGAAGTGCCTCCCCAAGACCTGCAGGAGGCCAGTTGTGTGAGCAGAGAGGAACATGCCCAACATGGTCCTGGAGACCACCTGAGAACTGTTCCAGCTGTCATGACCACTGTGAGCTCTTGCCCCTGGCATGGTGGCCTCTTGGCCTGCCACCATGCTGGCCACACTCTCTGCCTCTGGACCTCTGCACAGGCTGTTCCTTCTGCTGCTTTAGGGTAGGCTCCTACAATCCAGTTAACTGTCATTCAGACCTCTTTGTAGCTGGCTCCTGGCCCTGTGCCCACTCCACTGAAGATTTGACCAGCAAATTAAACTGGAAACCAAACCAGATCAGGGTGCCTCCCCCTTCTTGCTCTTCTCCAGCAAGAGAAAAAACCCCATCCTCCTAGTCTCACACATACGCCTTGTTCTGTATTCTAGCCAAGGACTGTAGACCCCAGGGTATGGGGCAGGGCTGTGGTTAAGCCAAGGTGTATTTGAGTGGTCCTGGGCAAGCCCACACCACAGTAAACTACCGCTCACCTGGAATCAGGTTTTTGTTTTTTGTTTTTGTTTTTTTTTACAGCTCAGTCATTGGAGCATGCAATCCATGAAAGATGGCAGTAAATAAGGCTTAGTGTCCCACAGAAGAAGTGGTCAAGTCCTCATGAGGCTTTCTTTGGCCTTCCTTGATCTTTTCACAAATTAAGTCCCCATCATCCTTCCCAGCAGTCCCTCCTTCAGCCACTCTGTGCTTGTAACCTCTTATCTGTCTGTGCAATGGTTTGTGTTGTATCCTTTTGCCTATAAATCCTCAGCCCCAGCTGCATCATAGATTCCTCCAGAAGCTTCCAACAAAGACTAATAAGAACACTTGACCCCAACCAATAGCAACTGGAGGGCATGTGCACCAGTTCGCACCCTAATAGACAACGGGCTGCACCCAGAGAAGCCTGACCAGACTGATTATTGTCAACTGCGCTCAGAGCCCTGTCCCCTGCCTCTGTTTCTGTCCACTCTCTTGTCACCTGGTCATAATTAAACAGTCCCAATTGCAGCTTAAAAATTACCATGAAAGCAAGATGGTAAAAATACAGAAAGATGACGGGAGGGAGAGAAAAATGCAGGAAGGTTGAAAATGATGGAGAAAAAGATCAGAAAAGAAAAACTAAATGAAACAGAAAAAAGAGAGGGGATGAAAAGAGAAAGAAAAACTCAAGCTCCAAGTAAGGTTGAGGAAAATAGAGGGTAGACGGAGAGGAGGAACGGGCAGGTGGAGAAAGAAAGGCTGGGGTCAGGACAGAGTCGCTCGTCATTTTCCGCCAAGGCCAGGATTCACCATGGCACTTACCACCGTGCTTCTCTGCCCAGATGGTTTCATGAACATTTGCTGAGCCCCAGCTAAGGGCCAGACCTGCTTCTGGGGCTAGGGACACAACCACAGAAAATGCACACGCTCTCTGCCCCAGGGAGACATATAAGCAGCATCCTGCACACTAGGACACTGAAACGATAACTTCCCTCTGGTCTACCCCTCACTTTGTGAGTGATTAAACCAATAGTCATCGAGAGAGAGGAACTTGTCTAAGGTCACAGGGAAAGTCAAATGGAAAACAGGAGAAAAGCTCCCATATCCGGCCTCGATCCTTCCCAGGACTGTGCTCTGCCCAACCTGAGAGAACGACGGCCTGGATTCTGGTTTGCCTCTGTGTGTGATTGCTCTGAGATTCAAAGGTATCTAGATGCAAGCATTTATGAGTCACAGTACATTTTTCTGGGCTTTTCTCTAAGCACAGACAATAGAAGACTTCCACTTGCACAAAATGTAAACTTTAGCTTTGTATCTTTTTTTATTCAATAGTTTAGAAGAACCAAATCCTCCCAAACTCTCCTGCTGTGATTTGGGATTGTCTAACATTCTCTGCCCACATAGCCCCTAAGCTGCCGCTTCTTAAAATGGGTATCATGAACCACACAAGGCTGTACAACTAAATGTCACCAAAAATGGCAGTAGTATCCCCAAATAAAGACAGAATGAAATAAGCAATGAAAATGAGGTGTTCCCAATAGCAGTGACCCATATTACACTATGTGACTTTATGCAAAAATATACACACACTTCTACTCAGTATATGCAAATTTGCTTTCATCTTTAGTAAATGGTAAACGTATATCAAAGAATTGTTTAAAATAAAATTTTTATTACTTATCACTAAATGTTTCACATGTATACCTATTTTTTAAATGTATTTTATTTTTATTTATGTGGATCTGTGTGTCTGTGTGTAGGTATGCATACATTGGGGAGGTGAGTATGCACAGAGGCCAGAAGAGGGCACCAGATGCCCAGAAATTGGAGTTCGAGGGAGTTGTGAGCATTGTGATGTGGGCACTGAATATCAAACCTGGGTCCTCTGTAGGAGGTGTACATGCTCTTATCCACTGAGCCACCTCTCCAGCTCCTATGCATCTATTTTATATGCTGGCAAACCTAGATTGTGGGAAAATGTCTTAAGAGAGAGGTGTCATGAGTGATTTGAGAAGCCCTGGCTTAAACAAGACCACACAAGCTCCATCTCACTGGGCAATGAGGCTACTTCTGATTCTGCCAGCGGCAAACAGCACCAAGATGGAGACAGCTGTGCACAGCTGCTTAGCAGCTGCTGACTCCTTTCTTCAAAATGTGCTGTGGTCTGAGTGTGAAATGTCCCCATAGGCTCATGTATGAGCCCTTAGTCCCAGCTAATGGCACTGTTTCAGAAGGCTATTGAGCCTTCAGAAAGTGTAGCTTCCTCCCTGGAGGAACTGAGTTACTGGGGGCAGCCTTGTGATAGCACATACCTGATAAGATGGCCCCACTGCCTACCCACTCTCTGCTTCCTGAGTGCAAGCACAATGTGACCAGTTGCCCATGGCCCTGCTGCCTGCCCCACCATACTGAGACTGAACCCCCCAAGTCATGAGCTAAAATAAGTTCCCCTTCCCTTACGCTGCTCCTTGTCATGTATTTGGTCACAACAATGAGAATAGCAAACATCTGTTCATGGAGGTTCATGCTCACACAGGAAATATAGGCATTTGTACGGCATTTGATACACACTGACTGTTAGCCCTCCCCAAAGGCTTAGGTCTACAAAAGCCCAAACCCTGAAGAGCAGCAGCAGCTTCTTTAATAGCTGCATGTACTGACTGACTATTTCCTTCTGTTTTCTTTGTGTGTGTGTTTTTTTTTGCTGGGAATTGGGGGTCTCACACATGCTAGGCAAGTACTTTATTTCTTGACTTGTGGTCAAGTATTCTTTTAGAGAGTTTTACTTTATTTTATGTGTATATGTGTGTGCCTGCATAAATGCTGGAACGTGTGTGCAGGAGCCCTCAGAAGAAGGCATTGGATTCCCAGGAGCTTGAGGTACAGGCAGTTGTGATCTATTCCATGTGAGCACTGAGAAGCAAACCCTGGTCCTCTACAAGAGCATCAAGGGCTCTTAACCACTGAATTCTCTCTTTAGCCCTCTTGACTCTATTTCTTAATAGAGTTTGCTTCATAGTGAACAACAAACCTGTGGTGACACAGTCCTACAGAGGTACAAGCAGGGGTCTCTCTCCAACAATGAAAACATCCCTACAGCTGTTGCCAGGGTTCACGCTATGTACCCTGCGGGACAGGGAGATACAGAAAGCACCCAGCAATGCCCATCACCCCAGCTCCTCAGCTCCCAGATGACAGAGGACATAATGACTGACTTCCCATCTCTATACATAAACCTCTCTCAGTGACCCCCCAGGCCAGGTCATGGCCATCTGTGTGTCTTCTGATGTAGCTGTTTAGAAGCCAGGACCACCACTGCTCTTCCTGTGTCTGACTCCCCTCCAAGCTTCTGAAAAGCAGGTCCACATCCAGATCACCCCCCAGTCCCAGGGCCTAGCGCTGTGCCTGGGACACTGCAGAGGCCCAGTGAACACTCACAGAGAAGCACGCAAACACACCAGCAGGCAAATGGCAGTTTGCCACCCACTGTACCCCCAGCTCTTTTCACCGGCAGGAGCCCTTCCCCCAAACTCCTCCCAGTGACCCATCCCTCTGCGGATGTAGCTTTTAAGCAACCTATTCTGAAAGTCGTCACCGCTCTGAGTTAGGGCAAATTAAGTTCATTTCTCTAGACTCAGCTTAGGGACAGGGACACTGGCTGCTTTACAACAACTAAGAGAGCCTTTCAGGGCAAGTGCTTTGTGGCTAAGAAGCAATTGAAACGTCTTCTCACAATGCCTGCCCTATAGCACACAGCACAACTCCCAGAGTCCATCAGAAGTAAGAAGTAAAGGGCTGTCTCCGGGCTGGGGGACTGTGTTCCCTTCAAGCCTGGCTTCTTCCATTTGCTGGAGCATGTGACTTAAAGCCCTACCTCCTCCAGTTCCTTCACCTGTAAAGTGAGGGCTAATAACTCCACCCCCTCATCAGCTGGCTGCAGTGAAGACCCAGCTCTGGGCAAATGGCAGCTTTGTAAAGACTGTCTGCTGCAGATGTCCCTATATATACTCACTATATACCCCTTGCTCCCCAATCTCTGTTCCTTACAGCAACATGGCCACATGCAGACAGTGCCTATGATTGTGGTCATTTCCTCACTGAGCGGCTCATTCACTGAGCATCACAGTTTGTGGGTGTCAGTCCCATCCCACAATAAGGATGCTGAGGCACAGAAGTTTACTAACCAGTCCAAGAGTATCCTGGCCCATCTAGATCACCACTGTGCCCTAAGAAGTATCCCCCTGCAGTTCCCTATAGGAGTACCTCCTCCATGCCAGTGAACAACTCCCCATACTGAGCAGTGCTGCCTGTCCCGTGGGTTCTAACAGCAGCCTCTGCTTTGTCCTCTGCTCCACACATGGGGACCACTGCTTATGGACAACTTAGGGGACCTTCAGTAGACATCTTTTGGCTTTGATAGTCGAGCTCCTTGGGGTGCAGGGCCTGCTGAAGGGAAAGTAAGCAACATTGAGGTCATGGATGCCTGTGACTGTGATGGCTTTCCAGCTGAGGACATAGATCCTATCTGATCCAGCCACTGAAGAGTCCAAAGCCCCAAAGAGCTACTGACACTCGCCCCTGGTCCAAAGGGAAGGCCAGCAGAGGGTGGCACGATTCCTTGCCTGTCTTGATGCTGACTTGGTGCCTGTGACCAAATCACTTGCCCTTCCTTGCAGTCCCTGCATCAGCTTTGTGGGAACAACCTGATACATGAGGGGTTACAGGAGAGGACAGGAAATGAACAAACAGGAGCAAGACTCTGCCAGGCATCTAGGATCCCACTCTTCTCAGAGAAGTGTTTTAAAGGAACGGTGAGTCCCAGTGCTTGGGATGATGGCAAGATGGGAGAGCAAAGCCTCGGGCCAACTGCCTAATTGAAAGCACATTTATGGCAATCACAGAAAAGATTCTAGATTAAAAGTTCCATGTACGCATCATTTATTTTCAGAATTACAAGGAGACATTGGTAAGTGTACACTGTTTTCCACTTAGTGGCTGAACAAGAAGTGCACAGGAGGGACAGGCGGGAGCCAAAGAGGTAAAAATGCACAACAGAACACAGACGCCATTAGTAAACTGGCCCAGGCAAGAGCCAGGCCATTATCTGCAGAACTTGAGTATTCCAGGTTCCAATTAAAAGATACACTCAATGCTTTAAACGAGCAACTCCCATTGGTTTCTTTTGTCTGTTTTTGTTGTGTTTTGTTTGAGGCAGGATCTGACACTGCCCAGGGTGGCCTCGAACTTGCTATGTAGTTTGAACTCCTGATCCTCTTGCCTCTATCTCCCAAATGTCCCCTCTTCTTTAAAGAATATGAACTCACTATGGTTTTAGGGACCCAGGGCTAATACAGCTGGAGCCACCATCCCAATGCCAACCTCCAGGTCTGTCTGTCCCTCAAGAGCTATGTGACAACAGGTGGGAAACTGCTGCCCAGAGCCTCAGCTTCCTCTCTGTGGAGCAAGGACACTGAGAGCAGCTGCCCCTATAGCTACAAGCTTTGAAAGGAAGCTCTGAATACATCTGGAAGATATTAAATGTACATGCTTGCTCTCCCATCAAGTAAAGAGTGAAAAAAAATGCCCAGTCTTCTTGCCCCAGCTTAAGAAATATATCCATGTTTAAAGAGCTAGTAATGAAGAGATCCAGCAAAACCCAACCCCTGGTGCTTTCTTCTTTGCAGTCCCTGGGGCCCCTGTGTGCTGCTGCTGGGAATGGAGGTTGCAAAAACCAGTGGATGCTGGACCTGCCCTGGGAAGTTCACAGCCCAGGAGGGGAGGACACAGCATAGAATGGCCACTAGGGAAGACAGGAGAGGAGTGAGTGCCCTGGGGGAGGGGCTGGGTCAGAGGAGACCTATACTGTGGGTTGAGGACCTATCTCTCACCTGGGTTGAACACTGTAGGAACCCACTCAGTGACAAAGAGATGAATGAACAGAGGGACAAACCGTGAAGGGTATGAGGAGGACCTGGCTACCTGGCAACCAGCTCCATGAGTGGACAGATGGGGAAGATATAGGTGAATGGGGACCAGGACAGATGGCAGCCAAGGCCCAAATGCTTGTTCTGCTCCCAAATTCATATGTTGAAATCTAATCACCAAGGCAACAATGGAGGAGGTGACTAAGTAGGAATGGACCCCTCGCTCGGGGTGGCATGTCACTCTCATTATAGTGACACATGCCCTTCCCCCAGATGACTACTCGGCAGCCACAAGGTACCATCTCCAAGCCGGGTCTCTGACACCGAGTCTGTGGGTGTCTTGGATTGGGTAACAAAGTCTAGACTAGTTCGGGGTGGAGATGCACTAGTTATTTCCCTTGCCAGTGTGACAAAATACCTGGCCAAGGCAACCAAAAGGATGAAGGATTTATTCTGTCTCTCCATGTAGAGGCTTCAGTGATGGCAAGGAAGGCACAGGGCTGAGAGCAAGGTTCTGCTTCTTCATAGTGCAAGAAGCTCCTGAAGGTGGAAACCTTGAGCTAGAACCTCAGGTCACCCCAGAAACCCACCTTCCCCATCCAGGCCCCACTTCTTAGCAGGTGTCTCTAACCTTTCAACATTGTGACTCCGATATAGTCACTACCAAGTTCACGCTGTGAACTGCGTGGCTGTTATTTTTAAATACCCTTATAGCGTTTTAAGTCTTGGCTTTTGTGTTAGGCCACATTCATAGCTATCCCAGAGAGACTGCATCCCGAGGGCTTCAGATTGAACATGCCTGTCAGATTTAAATGGGGTTCCACCACCTCCTCAAACAGGACCATCAGCTAGGGATCAAGGGAGGGCACAAACATATGAGCCTGCGTGGGAGGAGCGCCATCGAGCATTCAAACCCTTAACAGTGGTGGTGGGGTGGAGAACAACAGAAGTTGGCTGTGGGGTAGAGTACGTAGTTGGAAATGGGAGTCTGCAAGTGCATGGACAAGTGGGCAGACATCAAATGGCTGGCAGATGAGTAGGTGATCATATGGGTAGTGAGTGACCACATGACAGTGGTGACCTTGTATATACCGATGGTGGGCACAGAGACTGGGTATGGTGAAGAATGGACTGGCCTCTGGCTCAGATAAATGATGAGAGGATGCTGGGAAACGACCTTGATCAAGTGGCTGGACAGGAAGGACTCAGAGGAGGGTAAGCGGTCATTCCTGTCCTGGGTTCCGGCCACTTACCGGGCTACCGTGCCCCAGCTGGGCCCGCAGGCGCCTGTTTTGCTGGGCCAGCTCCTCCACCTGGCTGTGCAGGCCGATCTCCGACAGCGTCAGCCCGTACACACAGCCGCGCAGTTCCTCCAGCTGCTCCCGCAGCTGCCGCTTGGTGACGCTGTGCTCCCGCAGCCTGCGCACCGCCTCCGCCCACTCCCGCTCAGCGCGTTCCGCCCTGGCCCGCAGAACACTCAGCTCTGTGGCCTCGGGGGCTCCTAGGGGGCCGGCCGGAATCTGCAGCCCGGAGCTGCCCACACAGGGCAACGGGTCCGCGGCATGCAGCTGTGCCAGCAGGAGGCCCGCGGC
>LOJH01019580.1:1476-13887 GCA_001685095.1 Ellobius talpinus | reverse complement strand
GTGTGTGTGTGTGTGTGTGTGTGTGTGTGTGTGTGTGTGTGTGTGTGACTGAGCAGCTTTGTGGACAAACTGCTTGGCTTACCCCTACCCTCCTTGCTGCCCACAGGCTGGCCTGCTAGAACTCACCATCCCCTCCTCTGCCTTCTCCCCAAGTGGAAGAGTCTTGTGCCTACTGCTACTCAGGTCATCAGTGGATATGAACCTAGGAGCTGGGAATGATGCTGCTCAAGGCTTCTTCTCTTTGGGAACTGACAGAATTGATTGGAACTTGAGATTCTGCAGCAAAATGATAAACTCTTACCTTTCTCTCCAGGCACACAGTGTCCCCAGAAAACTTCCACCCCTTTAAAGGGCTAGAGTTGGGGGCAGTGCTTTCTGATATAGCACAGGACCTGAATTTATTTCTAAGAACCTACGTAGGTGGCTCACAACTGCCTGTAACTTCAATTTCAGGGACCTGACATTCTCTTCTGATCTCCCTGGGCACTGAACACGTAGTACACGTACATACATGCAGGTACAATACTCATACACATTAAATATATACACCTTAAAAAAGGAGGATTGGGCTAGAGAGATGTGGTTAAGAGCATATAATACTCCTCTAGAGGACCTGGATTCAGTTTTCAACACCCACATGAGATAGATTCCAACCACCTGTAACTCCAGCCCTTGCATGCATATGTTGCACATAAACTCATGTAGGTGTACACAGACACACATACACACACAGACACACACACACAGACACACACAGAGACACACACACATACATACACACACAGACACACACACAGAGAAATGAAAATAAAGAAGTCTTTAAAAATGAGTATCACTGAAGTATAACTTATTGTATCATGGAGTTCAGCATCCTCAGTGTGCAATTCTGTGTACTCTTGTTAAAGACATACAGTCAAATAATCACTACCATCATGAAGATTGAGAGTATTTTCAGAGAAGTTCCCTTCAGCATCTTCGTAATTCTTCTCTTCCCACTTCTGGTCCCTGGCAACCACTGATCTGTCTCCTGTCCCCATAGATCTGTTTTACAGAAGGTCAGTGAGCTAAAACCGCGGTGTGTAGACTTTTTAAGCCTGGCTTCTTCTACTTGCAATGTACTTATAGTTCACCCAAGGTGTTGCTTGTATCAGGAATTCCAAGAGCTCCCTGGGGCCACCCCACCCTGAAAGCAGTGAGGCTATCACCGCTAAGCCATGGAGGTGCCACCAGTGTTCAAACAGAGAGATACACTTGCGCCATGCTTCAGTCACCGGTGGTTCCAAACGCCAGATAAAGACTTGAGAATTTTGCATCAGTCTCCCCTTTTTTACCTTTGTTTTTCTTGGTACTAAAAGCAACAGATATTTTCAAATATATTTTTATTAGTTCTTTAATAATTTCACACAATGTGTTATGATCCTTTCCCCTTCATTCCTTCCTCCAACTCCTCCCAGGTCCATCATCACTTCTAACTTCGCCTCCTCTTCCTCTCTCTCTCTCCTTTTTTTTATAACCCACTGTGCCCCATTCATGCTTCCTATACACTCGCAGGTGTGGGACTATACACTGGCGCAGGGACCATCTTCGGGAGGGGCATATCCTTGAAGAAAACTGACTCTCCATCCCCCAGAGGCCATCAGCTGTCAGTAGTGCTTTAGTTAGGGGCGGGGCCATGTGAGCCATCACCCCTCTGTGCTGGAATGCAGACTGACAAAGGTGCTGTGATTGCCTCACATCCAGAAGTCACCTTGTTACTCCAGTCCTACCCAACCTCTGGCTCTTAGAATCTTTCTGCCTCTGTGACAGATGTTTTGTGGTTAAATATGTCACAGTTCTTCAGGCCAAAGGGCTGGTTAATACACTTGGAGCCATTCTACTGAGCATGTGTTTGGTAGCAGCTCTGAAAAGCAAACCCAGCAACTCCTTAGAGGTCACATTCCTACAGAAGACTGCTGTCATCCCCTCTGTTCCTTTTCCTGGCAGGTCAGGGAGGAAGAGTGAGGTAGCTTCACATTCGTCGTTATAGAAAGCCTGATTTTGTATTTGCTGGTGTCCCAGTTTGACCCCTCTACAGCATCCGTAGGCAGGCAGGTGGTGCATTATATTCAGACATTTCCCGCATGTATGAAATTATCACCTGTGTGCAGATGAGTTTTCCTGTACTTACATGTGTGCTACATGCCACTTACATTTCTGTAGAAAAAAATCCTAAGAAAAGAGCAGTGAACCCACAGTTAAGAATTACATCATGTTATGGCTTTGTAGGCTCTTATGTTTGTTTGCTGGATGGCTGAACAGGTTGTCTTACCTGTGGGGCTTCATCCTGGTATCTCAGAAGCTGTGAAGTGGGTGAAGAGGCAGACAGAGAGATTTTCTTTTATTCTGGTCTTGCTCTCTCATCTCTTACTGGAGACAGTTTCTCCTTAGAGATTTGGGATCTCCACGAGAAGATTCTTTGGGAAGCAAGAAGTCCCGAGGTTAGAATCAGGCTTGAAATATGGCTCTAGAAGAGAGTTCCAGAATGTTGACAAAGGCATGCTCAGTAGCCACTTTATAGGTCCCTGTAGTTGACGCTCTTTGTGGATAAAATTCTTAGAGGAAGAGAATCTGGTCTGTGAGCTCTTGGACGCTTCCAAACCCTGGTGTCATAGATAACTCTCTGAGAATAAACCCTTGCTGGAACTGTTTGTGAGGACTGTGTTTGAGCATCTTGCCTGAGACCAGAGAGGGCCAACTCTCACACTTAGGCACTCCACTCTTAAGAACGGAGTACACTGCCCTGAGCAGATCCAGAAGCCCATGGGGATAGACTGGTCCAAGTTCGCTTTTCCTCATTCTCTTCTAATCAACAAATACTTCTATATATGATGTATAACGTATTTTAAAATGTACACATTGGGAAATGGCTAAATCAACCTGCATAGGACATGTATTAGCTCACAGTTATCACTTATTTCTGGTGAGAACACTTAAACTGCTTATTTTACTTACTTTATTTTCTTTTACTTTTTGAGACAGGGTTTCTCTGTGTAGCCCTGATTGTCCTGGAACTCTCTCTGTAGACCAGGCTGGTCTTGAACTCACAGAGATCTGCCTGCCTCTGCTTCCCGAGTGCTGGGGTTCAAGGTATGCAACACTAACCCAGCTAAACTGCTTTATTAAAAAAGCAATTTTTCAAGTAGAAGATACATTATTGGTAATTCTAGTCACCGTGTTGTGTATAGATCTCTTGATCTTTCTTCTATTCTGTAATTTGGGCCAGCATTCTCCTTCTCATTGTATCTGACAAAGCTTGTTGTTGTGTTCCTGACTGGCTTTGGGATGTTGAAGATGTAGTTTGTAGAAGCCCAACAGGCTCTGGGGAACCTACATTAATGAATACAAACATGGAAAAGGAGGCAGTAAGAAAATTAGCCTTACTTTGCTTTTAGATAACAAAAGTGATTCAGCTTGTGAAAATAGGCAGTTCAGGGACTGGAGATGGCCCAGTGGGTAAAAGCATTTTCTTGTAAGCACAAAGATCTGAGTTTAAATCTCCAGAGTCCATGTAAAAAGTGGAGAGTGATAGAACAGGACACCTGACATCTGTGCGTCCACATACATGGTGTGTGCATCTGCACACACCAGTACGCACAAAGTGAAATAAAAAAATTAACAGCGCAGAAATGCAATAATGTAGACAATACAGGTTATTTGTAGGTTCATGTTTAGAGAACCACTGTTGACAGTTATCCTAGCGTTTCCCCATATATACGTCCCCTGTATCATTATTGTTATTTCAAACAGGACCTCCCATGGTAGGATCATTGTCACTTAGTAACATCCTCTAGGCATCTTTTTAAGATATTTATTTTTATTTTATGTGTATGAATGCTTGCTTACATGTCTATGTGTGCCCTACATGCACAGCTGGTGTCTGAAGAGGGTGTTGGATCCCCTAGAACTGGAATTACAGATGGCTGTGAGCCTTCATGTGGGTTCTGGGAATAGGACTTAGGTCTTCCATAAGAACAAGTGCTCTTAACCACTGATCCATCTCTCCAGCCCCTACTCTATGTGTATTTTGTGTCAGCTTATAGATTTTCATTGCTTATCCTGAAAGTTATAGTTCTTGCAGGAAATGCCAAGAGAAGAATGATAGATAGATATATCAGAATGCACTTATCTATTATGTTGGCATTTATCTGCTGGTACAAATAAAGTCACAGAGACATAACCTTGTATATTATGTTCCTCTGTGGAAGTGTTACTATAAACTCAGTTTTTTTTCCCTGTCTAGTCTCTTCCTTTCCTTTGATATAGACTCTCATTTTTAGCCCAGTCTAATCTTGAACTCACCATCTTGTCTCTGACTTCTCTGTGCTGGGATTACAAGAGTAATTTCTTGAATTTATGTTGGGTAGGCCAAAGGGCATATATTTTTTTAAATTTGTTTTTAATTGTTCTGTGATATTAGTTTATTAACTAATATTGGGTGCCATTATGTAAATGGAGATTGCTTTTGTTTCCTAACCCTGAATAATCACACAGAACTATATTAATTACAACACTGTTTAGCCAATGGGTTAGGCATATTCCTAGCTAGCTCTTATATCTTAAATTAGCCCGTTTCTATTCATCTATGTATCACTATGAGACTATGGCTTACTGGTAAGGTTCTGGCGTCTTTCTCCTTTGGCAGCTACATGGCATCTGCCCGACTCCACTTTCTGTCTCCCTGCATTCAGTTTAGTTTTCCCACCTAGCTATATTTTGCACTGCCACTGGCCAAAGCAGCTTCTTTATTAACCAATGGTAATAAAACATATTCATAGCATACAGAGGGGAATCCTACATTAGGTTTCATGTGTGCTAGACAAGCACTCACCTATTTAGGACCCCTCCCCCCAGTTTATTTTTAGATAAAATCCTGCTGTTATCTCGATTAGATTCCAAGTCTTAGATTCACACCATCTTCCATCTTAGCATCCGGAAGAACTCAAACTACAGGCATTGCTGTGCCCAACTTTAATTTTTGAGATAGGGTCTCATTTAGCCTAGGCTGGTCTTCAGTAAACTTTACAGGTGAGACGATGCTTGAACTCCTGATATTCCTGTCCCTATCTATCTCCCAGGTGCTGGGATTATATCTGTGGGCTACTGCTCCCATCTCAGATTTTAATAAATGTTGCCCAACAATCTTCCAAAAACAGTTGAACTGATTTGACTTCAAGATTGGCTCTGACAGCTAGAGTTGTTCACACCTGCCCTCCTACCATTGAGACTGTGGAGAAAAGAGCTGGGAGGGACCCCCAGAACTGCAAAGCTGGATGCCAAGGTCACCTTAAGGGCATCACTGGGCTGGATGTCAAACAGAGCGTGGTACGGGCATGCTTCGTCTGTTCAGTGAATGAGTCAGTTGGGCGGTGGAGCTGGTGTGAGTAAAATCTTCCAGACCTCTAAATGCAACATTTGACCCAAATTTTAGGTCATAAGGAAGAAATGTTCACTTGTGTAGCAAGGGACCTTGTATATCTATGGATTCTGGAGTATCCATGGTCCTGTTGACATTTTCTGGTTCTGGAAAAATATACATGTTTAGGGCCAATAGCACCTCAAAGGTCCTCCAATCTAGTTCAGTTTGTCTTTACAGAAAAGCTAAAAAGAGAGTTTCGAAGAAGTGAGGGACTCACCAAAATCACAAACTAGTTTAGTGACTGGTGAGGTCTGGTCCTGGGGGCTTCTGACTCCAGCCAGGGTGATTTCCTTCCTACATCTCACCAGAGACAAAGGGCCCTCTTATGTGTGACCCTGAGGTAAAAAGAAAGATGAGGTGCATTTGTGGTGTAGCAAGGAACTGGAGTGAGGATGAGGGAGAGGAAGTAGATCATTTATTGAACATGGGGGTTATTCATATATGTTACCTCACTTAATCCTCATATAGTAAATATTATACCCATATTTGGGAGACCGAGTTGGTGGGGAGGGGATAAAAATAGTTGTCTGGGTTTTCAGAGCTTGTCTGATAAAGCTGGGTGGTTGTCTAAGTCCTGGGGAGCAGTTATAAATCTTGAATAGGCATGTGACCTATTTTAAAGAGAGCACCAGAGAGGCATAGGGGTGACCCTGCGATCGTATGGTCTGCAGAATGGCAAAGCAGACTTTAGACCTCTTGAACTATTCTCTGCTACATCCACTCCGTCCCTTGTTTCACTGGCCCTGCTCTATTTCCTGAATTTCTCTAGAGCTAGGTGTTAGCTTTAGGCCACAACTGTTCATAGGAAAGGGTCTCGCCGTCTTCATCCACAGCTTCCTGACTAACCCGTTTAGAGATGGTGGCCAGATATGATCTGGCTTCACTTATAAAGGTAGCGTCTTGTGACTGAAGGCTCGGTGAAGGGAGCATACTTGCTCAGGTTCAAATCCTTTCTCAGTTCTACATGCCCAACCCATCAGCAAGTCCTGGACTACATCTCGAGCTGACTGCACCATTAACACACTGCCCTCCAAACCCAAACCATTGACATCTGTTGCCTGGACTGTTTTAATAATATCCTACTTGATCCACTCCCCTGCTGGCTTCGATCCTGTCTGTGTGCTTGATGACTGAGCTTCTCCCTTCCCTTCTCAGATTCCTTCACTGTGTGGCGAACACCTCTGCCTCTCTCCTCCTCCTTCCTCTGTCTTCCGGCCACTTCTTCAATAGGAGGAAGTCCATCCAGCTCTGGTCTTGGTTCTTTGGAGAATGCTTCCCACAATCCACTCCTCAGCATCACTGTAGAATGTCAGCTTCCCAGAAAGCCTCTCTGGACCCCCTTCTCCAGATGAGATGCTCTCATTTATTCTGCCTTGCTTTGTGTTTAAGCATTTGCCTGTGCCTCTGCTGTTGGTTTCTTTGTCGTCACTTTCCTCACTGAAACATGAACATCACAGAATCAGGGCTTGTTTAGTTCACCCGTGTGTCTCCAGCGCCTAAGAGAGTGCTGAGTGCAGGTAGGTGCTCCTCAAATGCTTATTGAGTGAATGAATACATGAATTAATGAATGAATGAATGAATGAATGCTGGAGTACCATTGATAAATATTGGGCAAATGAATGAAAGAAGGCTAGTACCATTGACAAATATTGGTAGAAAGTTTTAAAACTAAAGGAACCTCTTATCTGATCTTATCTATGGTTGAATGAGACATGGCAAAGTTTCCATTCCAGGGAGAATTTTTTTCCAGTTCATGGAAGTATCTCAGGACACCCTTCATCAAAATAATGTCATACATGGCTATAGAAATGCAAATCTGCTTAGAATTAATTTCTTAGGGTTGTTGTGACATAAATTGGACATCAAAAATGTATGTCTGGGATTCTGAGTGGAACCCATCTTTGCCTCTTTGTAGCTTCTAGTGGTGGTGGGTAATCCTTGGTACTCCTTAGTACCCCTGTCCCTCCAGGTTCTGTCCCTGACTCCACAAGGTGTTTTTCATCTGTGTCTGTTTCCACCTGGGATTTTCCCTTCTTACAAGGGTATCAGTCATCTTGGGTTACTGTCCACACTAATGACCTCATCTTGCTTACATCTATAAATTTCCAAATAAGGCCATTCACACCTAGGTACTGGGGGATTATGATAGCAGTATATCTTTGTGTGTCAGGGGGTATATTCAACCCATAACATATTTTAATATTTACTCTTGATGGAGGCAAACCATACATAATTTCTATTGTTAAATTCCACATTTAATTGGCATTAGTACACTTTAAAATGATTTAAAATCTGAAATCAGATACCCCTGCATCCATGGTCTTAGTTTGATGAGATATTGGAGTCTGAGCTCTCTACCCCTCTGCAATGCTTCTTGGGCCATTTGTTCCTTAGCACAGAAGTCCATGTTACCTTGAGCTTCTCTGCTTTCTCCCTTCCTTCAGCTACTGAGCTCCCCTTAAGGGAGAAATAAAATCCCAAAACATCCTTTGCAACTTGTGCTTGGTAAGGCATGTGTGCACACATAGGGCCATTAGCATGAGATACTTTGTTTGTTGACTCATTCCGGAGCCTGTAATGGAAGATCAGGTACCACCTGGTCACCTAGTATCCCCATGGACCTAATCGGGAAGTGGCTACATTTCAGTGGCAGGACTGAGGCTCCTGGCCAGGAATTTTCTCTGGCAGGCAGTAGGAAAGGTCTCCATGGTGCTCACTAGTGTGAACCATCTTCCTTTCTCACCCTAACTAAGCCCTGAAGGTCTCTGGCCTCATCAGTGTGTCCTGTCTCTACTTTTTGACATCCTGTCTCATTGGACAGTATGTCCTCAACACAGCCTTTTATGACTTCCCCTGGTTCCAGCTCCCTTCCTCGTTTCCTTTTTGCTTATTTCCCCCCACCCTTTATCTCTTTTCTGGTTCTGCAAACCAGGCTAATGTGCCAGACCACAGCCATTTTTATTTCTACTTTCAAGGCAGATTCCTTGGCTGGCCTCATCTGTCTTTCCCAGTGACCATCTTTTCTCAGTCGTGATTCCTAGATTGGATTTTTGAACACACATTCCTTGCTCTGTTTAGATTTTCACCTCATCGTGATACTTTTTGGCTCCACATTCCCATCTTTAACGCCCTGTTCAGGGTTTAATTAGCTTTGTGCCTGGTGTCCTATAAAATGACTTTAAGGAATTCTAAAAAATAGTAAAATAGTTGTCTACTCTAAATAGCTTGAAGCTAAGGATAAAAATGGCAACAGCAAAAACAACTCTAGCAACAATCTTCAATGAGCACTTTATGTATGCCAGCTGTTGCTTTCAAGGATGTTCATTTAAGCATTACAACCTCTTGTTGAAGACCAGGTCTGGCCAATCTTGCTTGGCTTCTTGGATGAAGTCTTGAGAGGACAAGTCTTGGGAGTCATCCATTGTCTTCACTGACATTCTGGTGAGGCTCCCCACTTCTCCAGGAAGCCCCTCTGGACTATAGAGGCCGAGAAGGCATATAGGCTTTATGAATGACTGGAAACAGACCTGGAGGAGGCCCATATGTTCAAAAGGGAGGGACAGCCTGGGAGCAGCAGTGCTTTGAATCAGCCTGGGCCCAGCTTAGAGACTTCTGATGTGTCAGCCACTTTCAACCACTGCATTCCAGGGCTCCTGCCCTTTGTGGCAGGGCTTGGTTGGGGAGATTGTTGAGGGATCCTTGGGTATTACACTATCAATCTGGGATTCATTAAAAATAAAAGATCAAGGGACAAGGGTAACCATGACTTCCTAAAGGACAGATCCCCACAGCTTGGCTCATCCTCTGAGGTCAGGGACTGCTGGTACCCTGGGAGGGGCCTGCTGTTTCTTATTTCACATCTGGCCAGGCTTTCTATTGCAGCTGTAAGTCAAGGACTCATGGGGGATGCTAATTTGAGAATGGATGAATGGATAAATGGATAGACTGGGAAAGGTTTTGAAAATAACTTGGGCTGGGCTGTTGAAATGGCTCAGGAGGGTAATGGCACTTGATCCCAAGCCTGGAGTCTGAGTGATTCTCAGGACCTACCCAGCAGAAGAGAGAACTGTTTTGAGTTGTCCTCTGGTCTCTACATTGTGGCATATGTGTTCATACATTCTTTCTCATTCTCTCTCTCTCTCAAAACAAATACATGCAATAAAAAAGAACTTGACAGTACCCATGCAACTACACTTTTCATTTTAACTATTTCCTCTCTTTCTAGTGAACATTGATGATATTTATGTCCGGGATCACTCTTAGCTGCTAGTCTCCATGGAAATGCCCCAAAGAGGGGACCTACCTAAAATAGTCTAGGACAGGTTCCTGTCAGAACTCTTCTGATGGAGTGGTAATGAAGAGGGGCTGTGTTCATGTCTCCAGGAGAGAACAGCAGTGAAGCTGAGATCTGGCCAGGCTGCCCTTGAGGGAGAAACCTTGGGTTGGCTTTGTAGGCTCAGAACCTGGTTGGCATCTGTGGAAAGATCAGCTACCTTTTCTCCGTTACACATTGTGTTGTTGAGAGCTGCCCCACTTTGGTGTGCTGGGGCCCAGCTTGGAATCAGTGCCACAGCTGCCACCTCACGAGCTACTCTCTGTCTCTGTCTCTTGTGCGCACACACACACTCACACACACACACACACACTGTCTTTCTCTCACACACATAGGCTCACTCACAGTCACACTCTATCTCATACTCACTCTCTTTCACACACACTCACACTTATGCACACACTCAGGTTTTATTCATGTCTGAGAACAGAGCTCCGGGAGTTATTCGTGGGATTGTAGTGTTGTCTCATTGGTGACACCTGGAGTAGAGAAAGGCTTTGTAAGCAAGATGGAGCCAAGCCTTCAAAGAAACCTGAAGCGGTGCTTCAAGGATTCCACGTGCAACCCAGTGTTTTGAAGAGATTCATGATAGCCTATATTGTCTGAGGTTCCCTTGATATATATATGGTTTACATGTTTATATATCTAAATGTATATCTAGATATTGAAATAGACTCTTGCTATGACTGGCCTCATACTTGCAATGTAGAACTGGCTGGCTCCAGCTCATGACCCTAATCTTGCTGTAGCCACCTGACTGCTAGGGTTATAGGTGTGCACCACCAAGCCTAGCCTATAGGTTTTAGTCTAGAATTCTGGTATACTGTTTAGAAATGAGCTTAGCGGCAATGAGATAGAACTATTTAGCCCCAAAGCTTTCAGTTGCCATTAGTATGTCTTTGAACTGGTTCAGACAGGTAGACAGGCAGACTTCAAGGGTTCAACGGACCTATCTTTTTCTTTTTCCCCTCCTTGTTCCTCCTCCTCCTTTCTTATTTTTCTTATTTTATTTCTGTGCTGGGGATGGAACCCAGGGCCACATACATGCTAAACATTCATTGTACTCCTGAAATATTTTTCTAGGCTCTTAAAATGTAATTTTAAAGGTATTATTTTCATACATACAAACAAAAAGAGCATCTGTCAAAAGTTTTAGTCAGTTGAAATAGTGTGGGAACCAGAAAGACATTGGGACTAGTTCCAAAGGGAATTCAGGAAGGGGGTTTTATAGCTGGCCAGACATATGGAAATGAATTGGCCATTGGGTTTTTAAAAACAGGCTAATGTCTGTAAAACCGTCAGCTTTAGCCTTACTTATGCTCTCTACCAGGTAGACATCATTGGTCATTTTGTTAGAAGAGAATCACACACGTTTTTCTCATAAAAATAGATTTACATTATCATAAATTTTCCGTGTTAATCTCTACCAGTAAAAGTTGTAAAATACCATGATCGGTTCAAGACAAAGATACAGATAATCCCCAGCACTGAGGAGGCAGAGGCAGGTGGATCTCTGAGTCTAAGGCCATCCTGGTCTACAGAGTGAATTCCAGGACAGCCAGGGCTACACAGAGAAACCCTGTCTTGAAAAACCAAACCAGAACAAAACAAAGCAAACCAGAACAAAACAAAAGGTGCAGCTAGTCTCTGACCATGGCAGGTCATTTTCTGAGTGTGTTCTGTTCAGACGTTGAGAGGGACAGAATCCAGTCATAATACAGCAGATGTTTGCCTAGATGAGAAGTTTTGGAGGTCTTGGGAAAAACCCCAAGTACTTAGGATATTATCTTCAGAAATAGATTTGTCTGGGACAAAACCAGAAATGGCAGCTATAGACAAAGGAGGCACCTCAGAAATTGGGTGAGAGAACTAACAGGTAACCAGGGGTGCTAGAAGGAACGGACCTTCCTCCTGCTCCTGGGAGGAGAGGCTTCCCTGAGGTTCTGTAGGCAGAGGGGGTTTATTTGCCTGAGGCCAGGGCCACAAAGCAAGGGAATAGCCTTCTACTGGAGCAGCTGCCTGGGCTTTAGGTTCTGGCTGCACCTCTCAGGCCCTATTTTGGGCTCCCTGGCTGTCCTTGTCCCTCCCTGCAGTCTTTCCTCTGTCAACATCAACATGGGGACCCTTCACTTCTGAGTGCCATCTTGAAGTATCCTCTTGGTTTATGAATTCTCTCAAAACTCCTGTGAGATAGATCAGCCATTTCATAGAGATGAGGTGGGCTGCCCGGAGCTACAGCATCAAGCACACACGTCTGAAATGCCATGTCCTTCCGGTCTCTGTTAGCCTTTCCTGATCGCTCCGGTACTTTCCATTGAATGCTTGGCCTCCAAGACAAAGGTATTGGGACATCTGTTGAGATGGTGGGACACAGCCATTAAAGTTACCTTACCCCTCCCAACAGTATTTAGGTGTTAGTTGTAGTGCACCTGGGCCTAGGTCCTCTGTGCAGTGGCTGTGACTACATTAGACAGCTGGAGAAGGCACCTGGCCATGACCCTGGGCCTTGGATTTTCATTTGTCCAGTGTAGGTATAAAACCATCATTAATTAAAGCCATCCTATCAGTTCTGATGGGACATTTGGGTCTGTGGCTCAGTCCCATCAGCTGCTGTCACTGTGGC
>LOJH01019578.1:0-12106 GCA_001685095.1 Ellobius talpinus | reverse complement strand
CTTAATTTAACCCATTTCTATTAATCTGTGTATCGCCACGTGGCAATGGCTTACAGGGCAAAGTTCTGGTGGGGCTACATGGCTTCTAACTCGGCCCTTTTTTCTTCCAGCATTCAGTTTAGTTTTCCCTGCCTACCTAAGTTCTGCCTTGCTATAGGTCCAAAGCAGTTTCTTTATTAATCAATGATGCAGAAGGAAATCCCACATCACCAGGCAGATCTCTATAAGTTTGAGGCCAGCATGGTCTACAAGAGCTAGTTTCAGGACAGGCTCCAAAGCTACAGAGAAATCTTGTCTGGAAAAACCAAAATAAATAAACAAACAAACAAATAACATTTCATTTATTTTACATACTGACTGCAGTTTCCACTCCCTCCTTTCCTTCTGTTCCCTCCTTCTCCCCCTACTCCTCCTCTGTCTCCATTCAAAAGGGGCAGGCCTCCCATGGACTTAAAAAAAGCATGGCACATCAAGTTGAGGCAGGACCAAGCTCCTCCCCTTGTATCAAGACTCTTATACCCATATTTGAGATGTATGAAATGCAATGGGGCCAGGGTTTGTTTGTTTGGGGCTTGTCTGGGAATATGATGGTTTTAGTTGGCAATTCTTCTTTTATTATCATTCTTTTGTTAACATACTGTCTTTCAGTAAATATTGAAAATGCTTAATTGTAGGAATACTCATTTGGTTTCAGTATATAGGATATGCATAAGAGACAGGAGGAAGTATATCACTATTGTAAATCAACTGCATATATTGAAACAGGAAATAAGAAGCCTACTCTGTACTGAATACATTGTTCTAGAGTGCAAGAGTGGCTTCTTGTCTACCTTTCTTATAAGAATTTTCATCATCCAATTCTCTTCTTGCATTCCTAGATGCTTCCTAAAATCTATTGTCATGACTTAGCTTCCTCTGACCTCCAAATGACAAAATTCCCCAAGGGCTTGGCTTTATACCTTTTCATTTTTCATCATTTGTATCCCTAGTCAAATACAATCAAATATAATATAAGTAGTGCTTTATTGAGTTAGTATGCACTGAAGTCAAGTTTATATTACTAGTCCAGACCTTTGCTCTGCATTCCATGCTGATTAGACATTCATCAGTGTTTATCAAGTACCTATGCTGTGCCAGGTCTTTTTTCTAGGTACTTTGATTCCAACATTAAACAAAACAGAACACAATTTTTTATTTTGTTTGTTTTATGGAAAGAAACAGACAGGATATATAAGGTAACTATGCAATATGTAAGAGGATCTTAGACGTTGTCCTAAAATAACAAAGGACGAACTGGATAAGGATAAGTAAAATTTGGTAAGTGATTTGCAATATTGAATACAATGGTTAATGCGGGCTTCTTTAGGCTAGGGTTGTAGTTCAGCTGAGAAAGCTGTTGCTTCCCATGCTCGAAGTCCTGGGTTTGATCCCCCATAATATCACAAAACCAGGCATAGTGGCATATTTCCTGTAATCTCAGCACTCATGAGGTGGTGGTACGAAGATCAAAAGTTCAGGTTCATACTTACCCCTACCTCCCTAGGTAATTTTGAGGAGAGCCACAAATACGCAAGACCTTGTTTTTGAAAAGTGATACGCTTCCTGTAAAAGATAAAACTTGAACCAAGATTGAAATGGGTAAGAAAATAGGTCCATGGCTGCCGAGAGAAAAAATGTTTCTAGCAACAACTCGAGCTGCCACCCTGATTTTTGAGAGTATGATATATTTTTACAAGGAGGCCAGTGTGTCAACAATGAAGTGAATGAGAGGCAGAACTCTGGATTAGGGAGTTAAAGGAATGAGTGAGCAAAGCATCTAGAGTCTTAAAGGTCATTGTAAAGATTTTAGCCTTTACTCTGAGTAAAGCTGGTAGTCTTTGGTGGATCTGAGACAAAGGAAAGACACTGTTATTGGATGCTAGAGAAGGGCCATAAATGGATGGAAAACATGGAAGAGCTCATTACGATTGAGCTAACTACTTGATAGCTCTATATGGCCTACTGTATTCCACACAGGGCACTTAAAATGATCTTTACAAAATTCAGGTATAGCACAAATAACAAAGACTCAGAAGCAGATATTGGGGTTCAACCAGAAGGCCAGAAAAGCAAAGCAACCAACCACTGGCTCTTACCTCTACTTCAGTCCGAAATGGCAATCCTGCCTTCAGGAATCTCAGAATGAGACTGTGACTGAGAGCTGTCCCCTCCTGCCTCTCTAGTTCTGGGATTAAGGGCATGCACCACTACTGCCTGGTTTCTATGGCAAACTAGTGTGGCTACTGGGATTAAAGATGTGTGTCACCACTGCCTGGTCTGTAAGGCTGCCCAGTGTGGCTGTTTTACTTTTCCGATCTTCAGGCAAGCTTTATTTATTAAAATACAAATGAAGTGCTACTGCATTCAGATCTGCCACAACTCAAAACCCTTTGTTGCTCACTCCCTCATCCCCAAAATTCTCAGGATAACCCACAATGTCTGACTCTGCATCCATCTTAACTCAGATAATCTTTCTTTCCCTTACTTAGTATGTTCTAATTATACTTTTATGTTCTCAACTGCACCAAATCCACCCATATGCAGGGCCTACATATTGCCAACTGCCTTCTCCTAGAATGTTCTCTTCCCATTAGTTTCTAAGTCCAATTAGTACTAATTAGACTAATTAATGGTTATTAGTACTAAATAACTTAGTGAGGCTGACTATCCGTGAATACTCCTCTAAGGTAAACTTTCCCCTTGCACTCCTTTCTCCATTCCCTCATAATATTTAAATCAATGACTAATATTTTACACTAATAGAAACCAAACTGCCTATCTATATATGTGCAAATATACTACTTAATACCCTTCTTTATAATTGTTTCTTTGAATAGGTCTTTGGGTCATATATATTTCATGAGGTCAAGTACAATGTCCTTTTTGCTTTCTAGTCTGCCTTGAAAATTCTGTGTGGGGAGAGATGTGGGTGTGTGTACCCAGCTAGAACATATAAGGGTCGTCAAAATGCATGTTTGAAAAATTGAGTGAAGTCTCTGACTCTTAAGCTAGCCCCATACACATCTCAAATTCCATCATTTTGAAAGTTGGTAAATCATTTTCATTCAGGGTCTACTGAGAGTCTACCTAGGCAAGTATTATACCTGCCCTTTTGCAGGCACAAAGAATTTAGCAAAATACACCTGTCTCTGAAAACTTGCCTAAATAAGGATGCAACATACATGCTATGTGAAAAGATTTCTGGTAAAAGTTATTTATAGAATGTGCTGTGGTGATTCCCACTCACTAAATACCATGTACTTCTGAATACCATGTAGTTTTGTTTCAAAGGTAGTGATAGCTTAGAAGTTTTACCAGGAAAGAGTTTTGTAGCCCTCTGAGTATCACCTTATCAAGTTCTCCAAGTTTCTAGGTCTGCCACTAGTATACTAAAAACATTATTATCAGTTCAAAAGCAATAGTGAATATATCATAGTCTACCCCTCAGCAAAGAAGTTTTCTCAACAGATGAGTATTATTATATAGATTCATGACTGGTTAAGATGCAGAAAATAATTTATCATAGGGTATTCAGTCGTTTTGGAACATATACAATGAAACCCCACATCTAAGACTCAGAGAAAATTCAAGGAAGGATGGGGTATTTTAAGAGTCAGAGGACCATGGTATAATATCTTCTAGACATGACAGAGATATGACACACATGAATGAAATCACAACAGTAAGTTTGCCTATACAAGTTATGCATAATGACAGAAGTCAACATACCAGTGTTAACGGGGGAATTTCACAGGGTCCCACAAGAGCTATAGGCAGGCAATCAATGCCTGCTGAGAGAGGGAAAATCAGTTTTCTCTGGGAAAGGGCTCCCTAATTGTCGTGTTACCCAATCCTAACTGCTCAATGCTAAACATAATACATATAAACAATAATAAGTGGTTTTATATGTGCATATGGATATTTATATATAATTTTTATGTAACAATCAATAATAACTAAAGAAAAGAGGTTGTGAATTTGAGAGGGAGTGGGGAGGGACATGGGAGCACTTGGAGAGGAAAGGGGAGGAGTGGAAATGATTTAAATATAATACTTATATATGAAATTCTCAAAAAATAATAATTCTTATTTAAAACAATCATGTTTTAGGGTAGGCTTCACACTACCCACAAAAGGCAGACACTGGCAGTAGAATATTGACTGGTTCATTTTAGGATTAGAAGAACATCATTACAGCTGAGAAACAGATGGTTACATGAACAAGTCTTCTGCCTGTAGGAAAATCCACTGGGGATGCCAGAGGATAACAAAAAGGACTCTTGGTGTACTTGGCATCACTGCAAGGATAGTTGGTTGTATAATGCTAATATTTTCTGGCAACCACGTCAGATGCGATGCTCTATCCATCCTGAGGATGTGTGTGCTGACCTCAGAGAACAGAAGGTAGTTTTCTTGAGCCAGAGTTTCTTCCTAGCCTTAACGGAGCTGTATTGCCAATAAACTCCTTTTGAACATCACTCCTTTCAGTGTTTCCAAGTCATTTTATTACTCTCTGTGGACTCTCTTTCTAAGACTGTGATAACAACACTCATTGGGTTACTGTCAGAATTGGCTGTAAGCCTAGAACCTCTGCTGTCTCCTCAAAGGTAACTTTGCATCTCTGAATCTTATCTATTTCATATGTTGTAATTCATTCATCAAATTCTGAAGACTTTGGTGGGTGCATTGTTAGGTCCCCTGGCATCCTTTATATAATCAAGTACAATTCTCAAAGGAAGAAACAAATAATGTTTTTCTGACCAAGAGTCATTGCAATGTTTTCAAGTGGAACTTACTCCATAGCAGGAGCAATTAATTTTGACTTGTTGAGCTCAGCAAAGTTTTCCAAAGGGGATGATGTTAGAGTTCACTCTCAAATGAGAACACTTAGGAAGGTAGGTTAGAGAATATGGTATTTCCCATATATTAAGAACAACTTGTATCAATTGTACTGAGGGCCTGTATGGTACTGTCTCATGCCAGGAGTAATAAAGTTTAGCCCATGGGGAGTTTAAAAAAGTCCTAAGTCAGAGAGTTCCTATGTATCTATCATGGATCGCCTGGCTCTTAGTCAGCCTTGCACATACAAAGACACTGTAAGTATTTGTTATTCTGAATGAATCACTTCACACAAGCCAACCCTTGATCAATGAATTGTCAAAATCACTGCTAAGTATGCATAAAAAGAAACATTTTATGAACTTATAGAGTATGAACTCTATAAGTTCATAAAATGTTTCACTGTAGTCGATAGTCACTGTTTTCATTTATTGAAAAATTATTTTCTGTGTTGGGGGTTATTTTAGAAGACATCTTACAAACTCTAGAAAAGTTGATAATTTCAGGGTTTTTTCAACTAAGCAAGTCTACTAGATATAAACAACAGGTCTGAACTGTTCAATATAGTAGTATGCTTTTTACTTCTTCTTATAAAGCTTCTTTATATATCCTGTGTATTAACCTGGCATAAGATGTGTGTGGTTAGCAAAGACTGTCCTCCCATTATGTAGGTTGATGATTGACTGGTTTTTTTCCTTGTACAGAATTTAAGTTTAATTAGTTAAAATTAAATATGATGTAAATCTCACCCTGGTCATGATGACACACATCCATAATGCCACTACACAGTAGTTGAGACAGAAGAATCACATTTTAAAGTCTAATCTAGTCTAATTTGAGTTGCTCACCAGCCATAATTACATAGGAAGACTCTCTAAAACAGTTCCTCCTGACCGATTGGCTTCATTTCACCACAAAGGTGGTTCAACATATGCAAACCAATAAATGTATTTTACCACATAGACTCAAGGACACACATCACATGATGATCATAGTAGAGACAGAAAAGGCCTTTGGCAAAGTCCAATATTTCTTTGTGTTAAAAGTACTAAAGAAACTAGTAATGAAAAGAACACTTTATAATATAATAATAGCTATATATAATGGGTCTGTATCCCAAATTATACTAACTGGGGAGAAAAGCAAGAGCATTTCTTCTATCTTTATCTGTAATATCCTCTATCTTCTTCTGTAATAAAGGTTGCCAAGGTAGCTCACTAGATAAAAGCATTTGTCAAGCAATCTTAATGACCTGAGTTTAGTCCCCACAACTCAAAAAATTGTCCTGTGACTGCCATTCACAATAGTCTAAACAACAACAACAACAACAAAAATATCTTGGAATAAGCCTAACCCAGTAAGTAAAAGGCTTTTATAATTAAAACTTTAAAACACTGAAATAATTGGAGATGATACTAGAAGATGGAATTAGAAGAATTCTAATTTTTCTAATTCTAGTCCCTCTCACGGATTAGAAGAATTATATCTACAGGTTTTATGCAACCCCCATCAAACTTCCAATGCTATTCTTCACGGAAATAGACATTTTATTCTGTGTATTGAAACATAAAAACCCCAGTGCTCAAAGCACAATCCTGGAGGTACCACCATACCTGGTTTCAAGTTATATTACAGGACCATAGTAACAAAAACAGCCTGATAGTAACACAAAAACAGACACACAAATCAATGGAATAGAGTAAAGGACCGAGACATAAACCCATGAAGCTATAGCCATATGATGTTTTTATGAAGATGTCAAAAATATACATTGTTGAAAAGACAGCTTCATAAAAGTGGCTATCCATGTGTAGAAGAGTGAAAATAGATTCTAGTCATTCACCCTGTGGAAAAATCAACTCCAGCTGTACAAAGACCTTAACATAAGGCCAGAAACTTTGAAACTGTTAGAAGATAAAGTAGGGAGAACAGTATAAGATCCAGGAATAGGTAAGAACTTTTATTGACTCCAATAGCTGAGAAAATAATGCCAATGATGGACAAGTGGAATTTCACAAAATTATGAAAACTGTACAACAAAGGAACCAGTTAATCATCAGCTGAAAAGGCAGTCTCCATGGAATTCTAACTCCACGTAGCTGACACCAAATTAATATAAAGGATGTCCAAAGAACACAAAAGCCTTTATAATAAGAAATGAAATAACTGAGTAAATAAATGGGTTGATGAGATGAACAGTTCTCAGAAGATAAATTTCAAATGACCAGTACTGTATGAGAAAATGTTCAAATTCACTAACCATCAGAGAAAGTAATTTAAAATTACAATGAGAGTCCATCTTGTTCCAGTCAGAATGGCAGTCAGTTAATAACAAATGCTGCCCTAAGTATGAACTAAAATGAACCCTCATACATTGCTAGTCGAAAAATAGACTAGCCGAACAACTATGGAAATCATTATGGAGGTTTCTCAAAAATCTAAAAATATATCTGTCATCTGAACCAGCTATACCACCCCTGGTTATATATTCAAAGGTCTTGAAGTCACCATACCACAGAAATACATGAACATTGGTGTTTGGTGCAGCACTATTTTCAATAGCTAAATTATCAGGAAGCAAAGGAGACAAAGCTTGTAGTGGAGATGTTTTATATATATGAAAAAGTGGGAACTTAGAAGACTAGAGTTGTAGGAAGGGATGGGATTACATTGTAGCATTTAAAGGAGACTAATTGTGATTAGGATAGGTCAGAATTGGTAATTGAAGAAGGATATTCTTAAAATGCATTATGTTCATGTATGAAATATATGCATGTATGAAGTGTCCCTATGGGACTAAGTACCATGTGCAATGAATATACATCAATTGAAAAAAGAATAAATGGCATACAAAAATCCTAAAATTCATGTGAAGTCACTGTATTGAATAGCCAAAACAATTTTGATTAAAAATAATAATGCTAGAGGAATCATAATATGTGATATCAAACTATATACACAATAGAAACATTGACAAATATAATAAAGCAGAGTACTCAGAAATCCACATAACCCAAGCCACCTGATTTTAGATAGTAGTGACAAAAATACACATTGGAAAAAAGACAACCTCTTCAACAAGTGATTCTGGGAAAACCAGATGCATATCATGTAGAAAAATAAAACTAGATCACCTCACCCTGCACAAAAATCAGTTCAAAAATAAAAATTAGAGAGAGTTGGACATGTAGCTCAATGGTAGAGCACAGGTCTGTCAGTCACAAGGTCCTGGGTTTAATTCCCAATACAACTAAAATATTAAAAATGTAAATGTAGTCCCACAGTTGCACCAATCACATTTCAGGTTTTTAATGGCCGGACATGGCTAGTGGTTAGCTAGCTAATTGAACAGCACTCTTACAGAGCATTTTTTCACAGAAGGTTCTACTAAATTCCTCAATGCCACACTAGATAATCCATTTAATTGTATATCTCTTGTATATGAATGGCCATAAAAATCATTCACTGTGAAATGAGTGTGTGAATGAATGGACGAATTAGTATGAAAGTACAGCATCTCAAAGCTATTTGAAACATATAAAATGAGTTCCAGGGTAATCACTATACTGTTTAGAAAGGTGGTTTGAATAGAGTACCAGGGTCCTGTTTGGAAAGTTGAGTAGGATATTAGTACAGGGCTATGAAATGTATCATAGCAAGAGAAAGATTTGGAATAATTCCTGAGGAGGAAATCAGATAGCTCAGAAACAGTGAAGCTGTAGCAATAATCAAATCCATGGCAATACAGAACAGGCAAAGTAATTAGTGAGGTCAGAAGACAAAAAGATTAAATTGATGCCAAGGAGTGGAGTAGAAGGCAGGTCAGAAAGAGCAGTTGAGGACAGACGCATTGAACTATGTGAAGGTAGCTGAATCCTGGGCTCCAAGATATAAGTACTGGGCAAACTTTCATCCCTGAGATCAAAATCTATTCCTTTCCCAATTATATCTCTGACTTTCAAGAAGGGAGGCTTGTACACTTCTACTGGACACTGCACTTAGACAGAACGATTTGTAAGTGCTTGGAAGAATAGGATTGGCTCCAACTACAGGTAATTTTCAAAATTTGGAAGGCTGGGGCTTTAAGTGGGCTCAGAACTGAACTTCTGAGAGTAATGGCTCTGGGCAGAGTACAATACCACAGAGAGAAAGCAAGGATGATAAAAGAAGAACCTATCAAAGGCCAAAGAAATGAAAAGTTAAAAGGGGTAAAGGTCAGTCACAGAGAGAATATATTAAGAGGGAAATTTTAAGAGATCCTTATGTTGGATATAAAGTACATGCTTATATATAATACACACATATATACACATGTATTTCATATATAATTGTTTTTAGCAAGAGTGAGGAATAGAATTCAGAAACTAGTGGGTCAAATTTAGTCAGAAACTGCAGAGAACTAAAGTGCCAGGTTTCTGTCCTGTTTTCTGAGATATTCTATTGTCCACTCCTAGTTTACAAACATACTCTCAGTCTGAAGCGGCAATTTAAAAATCTGGTTCCCTACGTTTTTGTGGGTTGGGGCTGATGTTTGGCCACAAAGAAAATTGAATGTGAGGAGACTAATAGAGGTGGCCATTTTCAAAACCATAAATCAAGCAGACCTGATGTTTCTCTCATATCTTAAGTTTAGCCTGACAATAAGATCCTCTCTTGATTAGTTTCTGGCATATTATAGATATCTAAAATTCATTTATACTTTCATCTGTTTTTACACCCAGTGTTCAGACCAGTGCCATCTTTTAAAGAAATTTCAAGAATGAGAGCAAGTAAAACTGTTCCTACACAGTGCAATTTCATTTTGAACCACATGGACTTTGAGATCACAGTGTACGGGCTAGAGACAGTCAGCCCAACTGAGTAGACAAGCCTTTCTTCAAACCTTCAGAAAATAATCCTACAAGTAGAGTTGGGGCATTATGAGAGCAGGCAACAATGCATTTGCAAGTCCAGGACTCTCTCCCAACGCTATGCTAACCCCTTCAGTGGTTCAGATTATTGACAAGTATCTTAGATTCCTGTGTAAGATCAGTCTAAAACCACTATGTATGTGCATTGATAATTCTTTACAAAAATTGCAAATTTTTATTTCCAAGGCCATTTCTTATTCTGATTCATTTTTTCTTTCTACCTCATGTAACTTCACTCTTCAGCCTCCAGTTCCAGTGCCAAGGTATGAGCCAGTCTATTCAAATGTGGACAGCTCTCTTGGCATGCATGAGCAATCAAATGTCCAAAGTAAATTGATGACTAACCATGTGTCCAAGAGATCCACAGGAATTAGGGAATTAAAAGGCTTATTCTTATGGTTAAACACGGGGAATGCCGTGTCATTCCCGTCCACTGATTTTTCTATTATCAGCTGGAAAGCCACCAGCAGAACCCTTGTTCATCTGCCAGGATGCAAACTAGCCCTTCTTTCAAGTCCCAATTTTGTTCTCGGGGTTAAGAATGCCACAACCATTCCAAAAAGAATCTGGATGGCACAGCTAATTGAAGATATAAGGTCATAATTACAGTGCTATAGCATCAGTCTAAATATTCCGTAATTCATTATTGAGTTTTGTAATATACATCTTTGCATCCTCATAGCATTGTTCACAACTGAATAGGAAAACTACTATAACTCATATCTTGATGTGTCCAGGTAAGGAAATTAAAGCTCAGAGAGTAAAAGTAACTTGCCGAAGATTACATAGCTTGTAAATCCTAAATCAGAGTTGATTCCCATGCCTGTCTTGATTCAGAACATATGCTCATGACTACTCTCTGAAGATGTCTACTCTCAGCTTAACTAGTGGGAGATACTCTGAATTTAATTGATTGGAAACTGAAAACGCACTACAGTATTTATTTTCTGATGGAGAACTGCACTATACAGTACTATATTACATGTCAACAATGGTGTGGAGACCCATTGCATAAATTTGTAGAGCTTTTATCATAAGTATTTATTGGGAATCTATTATATACCATCACATGGAAAGGCAATTGAAAAGGGAAAAGAAACAGAAAATGTTGAAGAATATGTAACCAAAGAAGTAAGGCTAGAAAAACCCTTTCTATAACAAAAGGAGCATTATGGCAGTTCCACAGTAAATTAAACAAAAAACATTACTCTGTGATCCAGTTGTTTTCAAGCCAAATCATCAGATTACTACCCACAAATTTCAGCAGTCACAAAAAATGAAAAAAAATGAATTTCTGTGTGTCTCACTTTCATTAAACAACTCTTTGTTTTGGTTTTTCAAGATAGGGTTTCTCTGTGTGATAGCTCTGGCTATCCTGGAACTCACTCTGTAAATCAGGCTGGCCTTGAATTCAGAGTTCTGTAGATGGAAGTTTCTGTCCTGCCCTGTCCCATAGCCATTCAGTTCCAACAAAATACACAGAGGCTTATATTAATTATAAACTGGTTGGCCTATTAGCTCAGGCTTATCATTAACTAGCTCTTACAACTTAAATTAATACACAATTCTTATCTATGTTTATCCACATGGCTTGGTACATTTTATCAATAAAGTGTTCTCATCTTGCTTCCTATGCATTTGGTTGGTGACTGAACACTGAACCTTTCCTCTTCCAGAATTCTCCTAGTCTGGTCACCACACCCATACTTCCTACCTGGCTTCTTGCCAATCAGCGTTTTATTAAACCAATACAATTGACAAATCTTTACAGGGTACAAGAGCATTATCTCACAGCATTTCTCCTTTTTTCTTTTCAAATCAAGAACTCTGAATCTAATCTCCTTTGTTTAGCTTTTTTCTGAACCATTATCCATAACAACTTGTAACTAACACTCTAAAAAAAGACAAACATCCTATAATCCATTTTTTGGAAATGTGGGCATAGTTTTCTAGGCTACTTCCTGCTGATTGGGGATGCTGATAATCTTATGGGGACCCAAAGAAAATTTAGGATTATGGTCAAGTCCTTACTGGAGTATTCCATGAGGCTGGATTACCTCAGCCAGCAGTCTGGAGGTTGTTCTGGATATACAACTCAGAGGAAACTGCAACAGCATTCCATCTACCTCTGCCTTCTAAGTGCTAGGACTGCAAGTATGTGCTACTACACCCTTAATCCCAACTCATTTAACAACTATGGGTTTTTTTGGCTTTTCAAGACAGGATTTCTTTGTGTAGCACCAGCTATCTTTGAACTACCTCTATAGACCAGGCTGGCCTTGAACTCACAGAGATCTGCCTGCCTCTGCTGCCCAAGT
>LOJH01019577.1:319-21158 GCA_001685095.1 Ellobius talpinus | reverse complement strand
AACTCACAGAGATCCACCTGCCTCTGCCTTCTGAGTGCTGGGATTAAAGGCATCTACCACCACTGCCCGGCAAGAACAGTATGTATTCTTAACTACTAAACTCTCTCTCCAGTACTTCTTTTAAAACACACACACATACACAATCATTTTGTATGCACGTATAGTACATTGTGTGTGAGTGCAGGCCTATACATGCCACATCACATAGAGGTCAGAGACAGCTTTCAGGAGTTGGTTCTCTGCTTCCACCATGGAATCCAGGGATTAAAGTCAAGTCAACAGGTTGGTGTGGTAAGCACTTCTACCAGCTGAACCACCTCACTGGCTCCAGAGTCCTCATTCTTAAAATATTAGTGACAAGGACAGTAAGGAGGATCAGGAGACCTCACATCCCACATATAGTCTCTAACATACTGGGGTCGCAGCTAAAGGTGCTTAGGGCATTAACGTGTTATCCGTATGCCTTTGAGAAAGATCAAGGAACCAATGCAAAAGCTGCTCTCTTGTTGGCCCTTGGTCCACCTTGGACTGGAGCAAAGGGCTCTGTAGAGTTTGTGGGCCAAATCTGTTCCACTTTTTTGTAGAACAAAAAAGTTTGTTTTTTAAAAATTATTTGTATAGGTGTTTTGCCTGCAAGTATATCTGTGCATCACCTGCATGCCCACCTGCATGTTCAGTGCCTGCAAGTATATCTTTGCATCACCCGCATGCTTGGTGCCTGCAAGTATATCTGTGCACCACCTGCATGCTTGGTGCCTGCAAGTATATCTGTGCACCCACCCGTATGCTCAGTGCCTGCAAGTATATCTGTGCACTACCCGCATGCTCAGTGCCTACAAGTATATCTGTGCACCACCTGCATCAGATCCCCTGGAACTAGAGTTATAGAAAGTTGTGAAATGTCACATGGGTGCTAGGAATTGAAGCCAGTCCTCTGGAAAAGCAGCCAGTGCTCTTAATTACTGAGTTGTCCCTCAAGCCCTTAATACACACTTGTTTCTGATCCTGTGAAATTAGTTGGTTTTGTTGAGACAAAAACAAACAAACCTGGAAGTGGTGCACGCCTTTAATGCCAGCACTTGGGAGGCAGAGGCAGGAGGATCTTTGAGTTTGAGCCCAACCTGGTTTGCAGAGTGATTCTAGGGCAGCCAGGGCTACACAGAGAAACCCTGTCTCAAAAAACCAAACAAACAAACAAAGAAAAACATGGATTCATGTCAAGCACAAAAACAGAACCAGCCAGGCACAGTGGAACATGCCTTTAATTCCAGCACTCTGAAGGCAGAGACAGGTGAATCTCTGTCAGTTCAAGGCTAGCCTTGTCTACTTAGTGAGTTCCAGGACAGCCAGAGCTAGGTAGAGACCCTGTCTCAAAACAAAACAACAAACCCCAGAACCAATGGCATGTTTTAAGCACCAATTTCCCAAGAGCTCCTGAAAGGTACGCAGCCTTCTAAGCTTGACTTTGTAACAGGTTAGACACATCCTCCTTTGTGCACAAGCACTGCCTCAGGGCACCTGCTGGACTTAGTGCCATGCTGGTGAGTCACACGTTACTACTGTAATTACAGCGGCTGGTGCCACTGCAGCATCTGTGCACGGGAGTTTAAAGGGCCGCAGGCTCCAGGAACTAGCTGTTTAACAGTATTCTGAGCTTAAACCAAGCAATGGATCTCAGCAGCCAGGCCATGCTTTGCACCAAAAGAGCTAGCAGGACCCCAGTGGCCTCACTCTTACCTCTTCCCTTAGCATGGTGAACAGGAAGTTCATGAGTACAGCATGTTTGCGAGGATACTTCTGGCACAGGGCACTGATGGCCTGGACAACTACCACCTGGGGTAAAGAGACATGCATGAATAGAAGACCCTGACAAGCCTGGTGACTGGCTCACTAAATGTCATAGAGTCTCTCCTTAAGCAATATCATGCCCTAGGCCCAACACAAGACAAGAACACTACATGCTGAGGCACATGGTCCTCAGGTCACCCAGGGCAGGAAAACACAGCAGTCTCAGTAGACCAAGTGAGGGTCTGGGTCCCCAAATCCTGCCTGGCCTGCTCCCTCCTGCCTTGTACAGTTTCACTCAACACTCCATTGCTTTCTTCTTGAGGTCTCTGCATACTATTTCTTCCCTCTGCTTTACCCTCTGTTTCTTTCTTTAATTGGCTCAAGACCTCACATGGGTCTTACACCAGCCCTCTTGCTTGCTCCTGTGTCTGTCTTCTAAGATACGAGTCTCTTCAAACTCATCGTCTACTGTTCGAAGGGTTATTCTCGTGTGCAGATCTCCTTGCATCATCAGCCGATTTGCCTTCATACAGCCCACATACAGAGGACATTTCTGTCCACTCTTCACAACCCACACTCTAGAATTTATCCTGCTATATTGAAAACTGTTCCTACCACTCTCTGTTCTGATGAAACTCCCCAGCGACAAGCTTCATGACTGTTTATGTAACACCGAAACAATCTAACTATGGAAAATAAGGATAGATTAGTGACTGTCAGGAATCAGGATGAGGGGCTGGAAATGGAGGGCACTAGCCCTGTCTAGTGACAGGAGGCCTGGCTGTGGCAGCGGTCTTGAAGGCATCACACGTGCCCCTTGGAACCAATGAAATCTGAGTAAGCTCTCTAGACTGTACAACTGCTGGTTTCTTCACTGACACGGCACTCTGACTATGTGGGACGCGGGCACTGGAGTTTAGAGAAATGCCCAGGACCTTTCCTCTTATTTATTTATTTGCAAGCTCCTGTGAATTATTTAAAAGTAAAAGTTTAGAAAATATTCCAGGTAGTGGTGGTGTGCATCTAAGCGCTAATCCCAGCACTAAGGAGGCAGAGGAAGGCAGATCGCTGTGAGTTCCAGGCCAGCCTGATCTACAGAGCAAGTTCCAAGACAGCCAGGGCTACACAGAGAAACCTTGTCTTGAAAACACAAAACAAAACAATACTACAAGCCAGATATGGAGGCAGGCACCGTAACCTCAAGCACTTGGGAAACAACAGAAGAACTGCTCCAAGATTGAGGCTATACTGAGTTCTACTGAGTTGCAGGTCATCCCGAGCTACGGAGTAAGAACCCTTTCTAGAAAAATCAAACCCAAAACAAAGAAACAAACAAAAAACCAGTAAAAGCCAGGTAGGGGATGGGTGTCACACCCAGCAATCCCAGTAGCAATGAAGAAGCTAACGCAGGAGAAATTGAGTTTGAGGCCAGCATGGGCTACATAGGAAGACCCTGTCTTAATCTGAAAAACAGAAAGAAAACAAATCCCAAACCACAACCTTTCCAAATGTCTTTTTTAACAATTAAAGCAATCACAAGCTGTAGGTCTGTCAGAGAACAGCCCAGCCTGTGCTGACATCATCGCCTTCGCCATCCCCAAGCATCTGACCCCAGCTGCCCTGTCTCCTTGAAGCTTTCCAAACAGCCACTCCTGCCCTTGTCCCTGGCCCCTGCTGCCTTCCTTGTCCATGCCTCCCCCGCTGCTGGTGATGGAGCTGCAGTGCCGGCTCCTCACCACAACCCAGGCTATGGCTTGTCTACATGTTTGTTCATTGATAAAGCTCATCTTTCCCAACGGAAGGCATCTGTCTCGTCCATTGCTGCTCCCTCTCATAAAACTCTAGAACAGGCAGCAGGAGCTCAATAAAAACTTTAAGAATCAATAAACAAACTCCATCCTAACCTAAAAAGTACTGTGCTTAGGGCTAAAAGGGACAGAGGGCCAAAGACTTAAAGGTAGGCATGTACACCCCAAGCCAGCGACGTGGATAGCAGGTTCAGAACATTTCTGTTGCTTGGGGACTACAAGCTGTGAGGGAACGTGGTACCTTGAACTCATCTGAGATCTCTGACATGAAGGAAGAGATCTGCTTCATAAGGCGGTCAATGCTGCTCTCACTCCCGGTCTTAAGGAGGGTGGTGATGGCCAATGTGGCAATGCTACGGTTGGAGTCTGTGACCAGGTTTTCCAGATCCAGATTGCAGGCAGTCACTGCCGATGGGTGCTTCATGGCCACCTGCAGAGGGAACACAGGGATGCCAAGCATACTCAATTCTCTGATTCCACCTACAGGGTAAGCCTGGCCAGAGGTCCTTTGTGGGGACCACGTCAACTCCTCTCCCAGATCATTCAGGAGGAGACCTGCTATCAGCTAGGCCAGCCCCTCCCCCTCCTCTTACCTTATTGAGGGTGCGAACAGCAGCATAGCGGAGAGCAGCCTTGGGCGAGCTACAGAAAAGCTGGAGCACTGCAGAGAGACAGACACACATGTCAGGCTGCCCTTGATGCCAAGCAGTGGAATACTTGGGGGCCCAGGGCAACAGCATGGGATCAAAGGTGAACAAGCTCTCAGGCCTGTCGGACACAAGCCCTTTGCTCAGCAGAGACGAGCAGAACTGCCGTGCCCTGAACTTTGTTAGCAAGGGCTCCACAGCTGTCAATGGTTGATATGTACTAAGCACCTGCCACGTGCTAGGCTCTCGCTGTGCATGACATGCCTGATTCTCCCAACTCCCAGGGAACGGCAGCAGAGCAATTAAAGTGACTGAGTTAGCATCCACCTGGAAGGAGCAGGGTTCAAGCCAAGGGCTGCCCAAGCAGTTAGCCACCTCTCTCCTTCCACTCACAGGACCCAGTGGAACATCCCTCAGCACAAAGCCAGGGAGCTCAGTCCTCCCTCAAAGACCAAGTTTTATTTCTCTCTGGGACAGTCCCAAAGAGTTGAACCCTACTGTGTATATCAAGGACACATTTTCCTCAACCCTGGCCACCCAAAGCTCACAGTTAAATTTCTTGTAAAAGCATAGTCTTGGATAGGACTGAATTCTGGAATAGCTGAGTTCCTTTCTTTATGGCTTAGATTTTATTCTCTTATCATTTGTTTGGAACTAACATTTGTCTTAAAACAGAGTAACATATCTTTTCAAGCCTCTTTATGTCTTCCATTATTCTGGAAATTCAGGGCTATCATAGGAGAACATCAGTCAGTGAGTGGATGCACCTGCTCTTTAGTTTGTCCCCAAGGAGAGACGGCTCCTTCCATACTCGAACCCCATCTTTCCACCAGGTTTATACCACCACTGTGGGGAACTCTGAAAAGAGAGCTCAATCATTCCAACCCTCCTGTCACACTCTTTTGCCTCCGGGCTGGTCCTGGTTAGGGCTCAATCATTCCAACCCTCCTGTCACACTCCTTTGCCTCCGGGCTGGTCCTGGTTAGGGATCAATCATTCCAACCCTCCTGTCACACTCCTTTGCCTCCGGGCTGGTCCTGGTTAGGTGCTCATCCCTCTCTCCGACTCTTGGGGTCAACACAGACCCCTTCTGAACTCTCAACATAGCCGCTGTTCTGCACAAGCCCCTTGGCTCTTCACGCTCTGGGTGCATATTCTCTACTCCCATCCCAACACCAGCTCAGAGCAGGTGGACAGGGCACAGACTTGATGGCTAGAGCAGAAACGACACAAAGCTGTTGGATTCTCCTTAGGAACACACTTCATCCATGCTAGTGCCTCATTCTGGGCTGAGTAGCTTGTACAGACCCTGCCTTCACTACTACAGGAAAGAGAGCTATTCATGTTTCAGAAGGAAGTGAGGCCTGGAGAGGAAGGTCAGAGGACAGGGGTTTGCCCATCTGCTGAGAGCAGGGCCAGTGAGTCCAGCTGTGAGCTCCAGTGCTACCCCATGAGCACACCAGGCTTTAGGAGTCCTAGCCCCCACCCCCAGTTCCTCCTCTGGAGCCAGCATGCCTAGCAGTACTAGTATGGACCACACACTCATCTCTTCAGCAGAGATGGAACTGAACAGTCCACCTCAAAAGCAGTGTCTGTGACACCCCTAGATGATGGTCTGTCTGAAGACAAGCTCTGGCTCAGGGCCTGGGCCTAGCAGGCACACTATGCAGCAGGCACGGGGATGCAGAGACACCTGATACAGCAGGGGCCAGCTCTTTAGCACTGCAGCCGGGCAGGTTGACGATGGCTGAGGCGGCTTCATACACGACCATTTCATGCTTGTTACGCAGGCAGCTCTCGATGAAGTCAAACAGTGGGCTGTCACGGCTACAAAGGAACACAGCAACGGGAAGCTGGGGACAATCCAGCAACGCGGGAGGCACCATCTGGCTGGCAGGAGGGCAGCACTCTCACCTGCCATCTTCTTCCTCCAGTTGCTTGCTGGCCACTCGGATCATCATGCAGTAGGCAAAGGGGGACTTCAGGCCATGCCGGGTGAACTTACTGATCATCTTACTCACAGCCAGGCGGTCATTCTTCCGCACATGGTACAGCAGTCCTAGCGCGTGGTACTACAGGACAGAGGCGGCACGGGAAATGAGCACATCAGGCCAGGCCTGCAGCTGTGCAGCACCGAGGCTACCGTATGTCTCAGGCTTCACCCTTCTTGTTTAAGTATAGCAATCACATCCACACAGAGGGGGTGCAGCAATTTCCCCAGGCACTCTACAAAACTCCAGCAAAATGCTCAACACACCACACACATGATGTTCTCATTTGCACTGGTTTTGGCAAGAACCCCGCAGGTACCCTGACGATGTGGGACAAGACACCAGCCCCAGAGACCTGGGGGCAGGACCTGAGTGTGGTCCTGTGGGACACAGGACACAAAACCTTCCAACACCCAGAGGACTGGCCTGCTTGTCCCTGCTTATTGGTCCCACTTATGGCCAAGCTGGCTCTGGGGACTTGAAACCCAAGAATGCCACCTGTAGAGAAGTATGGTACCAAGGTCACTTCCTGTTCTTTCTGTGCACTCTTAGTCAAGTGGCATTTGAGAGCCAAGGTATAGGTAAGTGTCTCTGACCCTTAGAGATGGGCTGAAGGGTCACTGCTGACCCCAAAGGCAAGATCCACACAAAGAACAAAGAGAATGACAATCACTGAAAGAAAGGGACAAACCAGCCTTCCCATCCCTCATGATGTGTGTTTCCTCATTTAAGTCTTGCTCTTCCAACATTCCAAAGAAACTGAGATCCGGAGGGAGGCATACCAGGTTAAGTTACTAAGGAAAGTTTCTCATATGGGAACCTCACGTCACTGAGCCTGCTCAGCAATGGTTTGGATGGCCATTGGCTTACCTGGGTGCAATTACAGCAGCTCCAGGGAGGAACTGTTTTCCAAACACCCATGTGCTGCCCTGGCCACTTCTCTCAAGTTCCCATTCCTTCCCCACCCTCAGTGACAAAAGGATGAAAGCCTGTCCCGGCCAGAGGCCACCAGTACTTGTGGAGCGGGGACAACAACAGCGTGGTGCATCTGCTTGTCCAGCACCATTCTCACCTGGACCATGATGTTATCACTGGACGCTGCCTCCTGGGCCTCGTTCACCCAACGCTTGACCACATCGAAGCTGCATTTCAGCAGATGCTGGGGGCAATGGGACTTGTTAAAGGGTCAAAAGGAAGGGTGCCCTCTTGTCACACCCATGGTCCCCTCTCAGATGCAGTCAGAGCCTCCTCACTGTCCTGATCCTATGAACAAACAGCACAGCTGCCGCCCTCATTCTCCCTGCTTGGCAGACTTCCTACCCGATCCCGGTCCTAACAATCTGCCATCTAAGGGGGTGGGGGTGGCAAAGCCACTCACCCCAGCTATTCCCAGTGGACCCAGAGTTTCTGGATCTCTTCTAAAAAGACTCTCACTTTATTCTACCTTCAATCCACACCCCTGCAGGTCCAGTCACAGCTACATACCAGGGAAGACACAAGGGCAGAGCTGGAGACGCTGGGTACCTTGTCCACAATTGCTTGTTTCATGTAGCGCTCAACAGCCTGCAGCATGGTGCTCTGTAGTAGGAGAAGGTGTTGGAGCTCAGGCATGGAAGCCATGGAATGCAGAGCAAAGTAAACACATTCAGAAGCTCCTATGAAACACTCCCACCCCACTCCTCCACTCCACTCAGACAGCTGCAGATGACCAAGGGTGTGCTTGGGACAAGGCCTCACTTGAGAGCCTGGAGAGCAGGCAGAGGGCGGAGGAACTCACGTCAGTGATCTGGCAGAGGGCTCGCACTGCAGGGCCACGGTAATTATCTTCCTTCCCAGTCATGTCTTTTGTCAGGCTGCAGTGGAGAGGAAGTACTGTTGACACATGGGGTCCCAGGCCATCCTCCTCTAGTCTACCCCACCCCTGCCTGGATTTACCACACCAGCCTCCTAAGTGCTGCTCCCTTCTGTTCTCACCCCTCCAAGCCAAGCTCTAACCAGGACAGCAGCTCTAGGGAAAGTTATAGAACTCAAAACAGAGCTGGGCACGGTGGCACACACTTGTGATCCCGGCACTCCGGAAGTACAAGCAGCAGGATCACCATGAGCTCAAGGCTTCCTAAAACATCAAACTGCGCAGCTTCCCAGTGAGCTGTCCTCTCCTCTCAGGCCTTTTCATGTGGGATTGTTCAGCCTGGACCTCAGCCCTGCAGAATCCAGACCATTCTGGAGGCCTTTTGGGGTCCAAAGCTAAGCTGGTGTCCTGTTCTGCTTTCACAGCCGATTACAGTTCCACAAACCATGCTGAAGTCCATCTTATCAGCCTGGCTGCTTGGTTATTTGCTTGTAAATCCTGAGGCTGCAGAGGCTGTTTTGCCTAAGTTTCCTCCAAGCTTCTATCTTGCAAGGAAGCTTCTCAAGCAGGAAGGGAAACAACCCAGAATATATTCAGGAAGTCCCTGAAACTGACCAGATTCACTAGGCCCCTCCCTGCCAGAGTGAGTGATAAAAGCTGAGAATCCCTCTCAGACCAAGAGCTGAACTGCACACAAGACGCTCAGAGCAGACCGGCTGCCTGGATGAAGCAGAAACCTGACAAACTGCCCGGAATAGGTAGAACAACTGAGGCACCTGGAAAACATACTCCAACCTGCTGACCTGCCTACAGGCTATGCAGTGTGCTCTGGGTTCCCAGCTTTGGGAGCTGTCACCCATGCTGGGGTGGGCTTTGGTGATGCAGCTGTCTCTGAGTCATTTCTGCTCCTGTAAGCAACCCCAATAAAACTCATTGGTTCACCAAACTGGACTTTGGCTATTGTGGGTTCCCTATCTTGGCTGAGTAAAGTGTGTTGTGTTTTTCCAGGAAAAGCTTTGCCACATACACCATAGCTTTCTTGTTTGCTACTATACTCCCAGAACCACACAGGGACTGATAAACATTCAGCATCATCTTTCTAAAAAAAATTTTAGGATTTATTTTTTTATTAGTTTTAGTAATGTGTAGGTGCCTGTGTCTGCATGTGATTGTGTGTAAATGAGAGCAGGTACCCTTCAGCACATCAGATTCCTCCGAAGCCATAGTTATAGATGGTTCTAAGCCTTCTGATGTGTGTGCTAGGAACTGAACCCAGGTCCTTTGAAAAGGCAGCAAGTGTTCTTAACCACTGAGCCATCTCTCCTGCCCCAGTAAATATCAACATAATGCAACTGACCATGGCTGTGCGGACCCCTCCTTGCATAGCAGTGTCAAGAAGAAATAGGGGTTTTGTTGTATTTTGTGTAATTGTTCTGTGTATTGTTTGGGGGTTTTGTTTTGAGGGTTTTTTGTTTTTTGTTTGTTTGTTTGTTTTTGAGACATCTTGCTATGTAGACCAAGTGCCATGAGTACAAGTGTGCACGATCATGTCCAGCTTTGACTCCCAGTGCTCAAGGACATCTGTATTAGCATCATCTGTCCCTAAATTACTTGGCCTAAGGCAGACAGACACCAGTGCTTGGCAAGCAGATGTCTTCATAAACTCCCTGCACTGTTTCTTTCCCTTAGTTCACTGAAGACTTTCCGAGAGCCCATGCTGGCTGAGCTGCCTAGGTAGGAGGAAGGGAAGCAGGGCCAGAACACTCTCGAAGCTGGCATGGGGTGGGTCTAGGAGGAAAGGGCCCTGGCTATCAGAGGAGCCATACCCTGCCCAAGACTTGCCTGCTGGTAACAATGATGACATCCTCTGCAATGCAGGACATCTCCTTGATGGTCAAGTAGCACATGCGGCGGAGTGTGGGCTGAAAAGATAGAGTTTGCCCTGTCAATCCTACTCAGCAAGAAGGTCAGAGTCAGGAGAAACCTGCCGTCCGTGGACGGCAGTATGCTGATGGGTGGTCCTCCCACCACCAGCACAGGTGTCACATGTCCAGAAAAGCAGGGATTGATGTACTTACATCATTGGACTGAAAGAGCTTCGTCATGGCAAAGAAAGCCTCGGTTGCTTCTGTGGTCCCCAGGTGCTCCCCCTGTGGTAATCATAAAGGAAGCCTCAGTTTTAGACAGACCAATCAGGGTAGACCTCTAGAACCTGCGGAGGGACTCCAGGCAACAAATGAGAGCTGGAAACTCAGAGGACCCAGGACTGGACTTTTGGTTCTGTCCATAAAGTTGTCAGAAGCTTAGGGTACATCCCCATTTACAATCCCCCATGCCCACCCCCCATACCCGTATTCCCTGCCACCCTCATCTTGTTACCTGGTTTATGAGGTAAAGGATCTTGGTGAGGATGTGGGCACATTTCCGAGGGTTGATAGGAGTTTCGTTAAAGACCCGAGCCTGTGAGAAAGCAACTGTTACCTCCAGCCTAGTATACTTTCCTTCCTTCGGCTACCCTCAGTTCATGAAGGGCCTGCAGAACCACGGGTGTATATCAACTCATTAGTCCAGATAAATGTATTCTCCAAATAGTAAGAGTTTATTTTTTTCCTTTCTTTCTTTTTTATTTTATTTTATGCTTATTGGTGTTTTGCCTGCATGGATATCTCTGTGAGGATGTCAGAAGCCCTGGAACTGGAGTTACAGACAGTTGTGAGCTGTCATATGGGTGCTGGGAATTGAACCCAGGTCCTCTGGAAGAGCAGTCAGTGCTCTTAACCACTGAGCCGCCTTTCCAGCTCCAAGTTTATTTGTCTTAACTCATCTACTAAGCATAAAAACAAATCTTTGTGCTGCCGTACTGACTACAGACACTTAGCAAATATAATGAACAGCCAGCACTTTACATGCTAGTAGTCTGACAGCGTAGCAGGTGTATCTGATCAGACAGACAGGTGTGATGAACTTGCCTCTTGGAGTACTGCACTCTTCTCCAGGTGCTGAAGGGGGTTGGAGCCTCCACCTACAGTGAACAGAGAAGACTGATTACAGGTTGTGATCCTCAATTAATTTCTTCCTTTTCTTTTTTGTGACAGAGTCCCATGCTAGCCTTGAATGTAGGGGAGGACGATCTTGTGCTTCTGATCTTCCTGCCTCCACATCCTGGTTTATGTGGTGCTGTGGATCAAACACAGGGCTTCATGCATGGTAGGCAAGCACTCTACCAACTGAGTTACATTCCCAAACTGTGACTCTAAATTTCAAGACTCTGGCAAACACAGGGAAGGGGAAGAAGCCTCTATTATCTACCAACAGCAATCCAGGTTCTACTATCTGTTTGTGACAACCAACACTAACTAACCTGTGGCGTGAGTATCCCTGACAACAGACGTTACATTTCTAATTAATTATGTGTGTGATTATATGGTTGCTATCTGGTCCCTCCACTATATGACCATTCTAACATTCCTACTGCAGGCGCCAGGTGTCCCACTGGTTTTAGCTACTGCAATATCAAGATCCATGAGGTGCCTGATGTTTAGTATATGTAGTTTATTGAATGAATGAAACAGGGTTCTTAGCTGCAGGACTGGTTACGCCCAGACTGGCTGATATCAACGCAGCCCTGGCAAATACCAAAAAGTCGGATGGAAATACAAGGGAGCATCCAGGCCGGGACCCTCCTCTTATCAGATGGGGAAACTGAGGCCCAGAGAGGAGCGTGACCCACACAAGGTCACGCAGCAGTCCTGGCCAGAGCTGCCTAGTGCGAACAGCATGTCCCCTCCGAGGACAGCTACGGACCTGCGCACAAGCCCCTGCCCCTTTTGGGCCCCGGCGCTGGTTCTGACAGTGGCCCGGAAAAGGGCGCCCAGGAATCTGGCCTCCCCAGGCTTTCAAGGATCCCTCACCCGACTCCTCGTCCTTCTTGTCGAATTTCTTCAACATGGTGCCAGCGGAAGCTCCACGCAGCAGGGAGATGCTCAGAGAAGCTGTAAGTGCAGCTTCTCCCAGCGGCTTCCGTACTCCCACCCGCCACGTAGCCCTGAGCACTGCGCTGTGGAATGCGCCTGCGCACTAGGTGCTTTGCGCCTGCGCACGACCGCGCCCACCTTACTCTTGAGGCACAGGGACGACCGAGACCTGGCTGCGTGGAGGAGGGCGGAAGGGGAGGGCTGAGAACGCTGATCAAATGGGCGTGGCTTGGTACTGGGGGCGGGGCCCTGGACCTGAAGTTGAAGGAGCTCCACCTCGGCGCCCCCGTGCGTTCCTGGTGTTTGCAGTTGCCCTAGCTGAATTTAAAGGGCGTTCTGGCGTGGGAGTTACAGCACAGCACGTTGGCCCCATGAATATTCCCTGTTATTGTTTGTCGTCTTTTTCCGGAAGCCTCACCAACTGCTCTGCTTTGTCAGTCCCTCTCTCCTGTTTGTCCTTCCTTTCTGAGTCCCCGTCCAATATCTTGTATTTTAATTTCTTGCTTTATTGATTTTCATGCACTACCGTAGATAATGTTGTGTCTAGTAGTTGTTCAGTAAGTTCTGGTTGAGTGAATTAATGCATGGAATTGCTCACATCTGCCCGTCATGTGCAGACTGCTTGCTGTACTTGGCTAGCCGTGGGAGGAGGATCAGCATCACACCTCGCTGATGCTTTTGGACTTTGAATGTTTAACTGCTCCTTCCTGTGGACTCAGGGAAAGTACAGTGAAACGAAGGTCCACACTGCTCCACGATGATAACACAGGCCACGGGTGGGTTGGGGTGGCAGGGCACAGCGACTGGCAGAGACTGAGGCTGGGTGGTCCATCTGATGCCAAAGTGAAATCATCCAACATCTACAGGCCAGAAACCCGTTTACCATCTTTAATCCTTATCTAGTGGAAAGCACCCAAAAAATTAATCAAAATTGTTCAGTTCTGAGGATTGAAAAAAGAAATTGTGGCACATCCACCTCCTTTAGAAGGGATCCTTTTAACTGGTCTTGGTGATTGGTTAAAGCCAGGGCTACACGGAGAAAACCTGTCAGGAAGGAGGGAGAGAGGGAAGGAAAGAGAGAGGAAGGGAGGGAGGGAGAAAAGAAGCCAGCCAGCCTGCCATCCTGTTGGTGGTGGTGGCAGCTCATGCCTTTAATCCCAACACTCTGGAGGCAGAGGCAAGTGGATCTCTGTGAGGCTAGCCTGGTATACAGAGGGGGAAAAATGGGTTGTTTTATTTGTTTTCTTTTTTTTTCTTTCTTTCTTTTTTTTGGAGAGGATGTTCGAGACAGGGTTTCTCTGTGTAAATACTCTGACTGTCCTGGAACTTTCTTCATAGACCAGTCTGGCCTTGAACTCACAGAGATCTGCCTGCTTTTGTCTCCCAAGTGCTGGGATTAAAGGCATGCGCCACCACCACCCCACAACAGTATTTTTTTTCAATAATAAAAACTTAGACAGAGTTTCTCTCTATAGATCTGGCTGTCCTGTAGGTCACTCTGTAGACGAGGCTGGCCTTGAACTCATAAAGATCCTCATGCCTCTGCCCCCAGAGTGCTAGGATTAAAGGTTTGCACCCATGCATGGAATAAAAAAAAATTTAAAGAAGGGGAGTGATGCACATGCATGGGTGATAGCATAGGGAGCTGAGTCTACAAATGGCTAGTGATACTTCACATTACTTAATATTAATATTGTAGAACTGTCCAGATAAAACTAAAGTTGCCTGCTGATTCCATTGTCATAAAAAACAGCTTGGATGTACAGTTGCTATCTTTACACAAGAAAAACTTCAATTAACTGGCCCCCGGGTGGTAAGGATAAGGGAGAGCTGGCCTGCTGACCAACTCAGCTACCATCCAGGCCCAGATCCAGGGCATCTATGAGCTTTTGGAGCTCCTGAAGGGGTGGGTCCTACAGAACCAAAGCCGCAGGATCTCCATGACTCAGGGCAACAGCAGGATATCAGAGGAATCTCCTTGAGGGTTCAGTATCAATGGTGCAGCAGAAGACAGAGGACTGGAACCAGACGGATGACTCATGGCAATGAACATTTGCAAGGAAAGCTGGTTGGACAAAAAGGCAGACTAGGTGGCACACCCTGGCACACTGCAGCTTCCTCGGTGAGACTTTTTCTTTTTCTACTTTCTTCTGGGGGGAGGTTGCAAAGTCGGAGGGCAGATATGGAAGCACTGGGAAATGAATGGTATTGAGGTGCATGATGTGAAATTCACAAAGAATCAATAAAAAAAGATGGGGAAAAACTTCAATTAACAGACTAGACATTTTATAAATTGAGGAATCTTGGACCAATCAATGATACTTCTTATTTTATTAATAGTTTAGTCCTGCAAAATACTCTGTGACTCTCTAGACTCTAGATGATGACATTCTACAGTCTGTATCTGTGACTTCCTAGACTCTCTGGTTTATGACATTCTATAGTCTGGATTAGACATGCTGAGTTTTTTTTTAAATTTTTTTCTTCTGCCTTAAGATTTTGTTTTTTAAATGTATTTTTGCCCTGAAGTATGTGTTAATTTGATGGGAACTCTGCTTTTAAAAATCAGCACTTAATTTTCTAATTAATTAAAAATTCTAATAAATTAAAAGTTAAACTTGTACAAAAGGTTTTTTAAAGAAGGCAATTTGTGAATTATCTGTCTTTCTTTTTAAGATTTATTTATTTTATGTATATGAGTGTTTTGTCTTCTGCATACCAGAAGAGAGTATTGGCTATCACAGGACTACAGATACAGGCAGTTGCAAGCTGCCATGTGGGTACTGGGACTTGAACCCAGGATCTCTGGAAGAGCAGCCAGTGTTCTTAACCGCTGAGCCATCTCTCCAGCCTATCTGTCTTCTTTCATTGCAGAGCTTTTGGAGTCATATCCAAGAATCATTGTTTAAACCAAGATAAATCTCACCCCTGTTTTCTTCAAATAGTGTTATAGTTTTTCCTCTTACATTTAGTTCTTTGAGCCACTTTTATTAGCTTTGATGTATGATATGAGGTGCAGGGAAATATTAGAGGGACCAGGGAGAAGAGGGAGGAGGGTATTAAGATTGGGTATGATCAAAATACATTGCTTACATGTATGAAATTGTCAAAAAAACAAATAAAGAAAATTAGGAGCTATAGAAATGGCTCAGAGCAAGTGCTTGCCACTCTTCCAGAGGACCAAGAGACCAATTTTCAGAACAAATACCATAGGCTCACAACAACTCCAGGGGATGTAATGCCCTCTTCTGGCCTCCAGTGTACCTACACACATTTGTGCACATGTACACACGCAGACAACATAAATAAAAAGTAAAATGAAATCTGGAAAAAGAAGTGGTTATTATTATTACATTTTATCACCACAGTCCCCAGCTTAAAAAGAAAATCTAAAGTATATTATATGAATTTCAGGTCTTCCTCTGACCTCACCAACTCTTTTCTGTCTTGTTCTGCAGAAGCCAAAAAGTGAGATAGGAAGCTAGGCCCTGCCAGTCCACCAAAATGACTTGGAGAGAGTCTAAATGTCCTCAGTGTAATTTAGAGAAGGCTCAGGGTCACCCTTGCTTCAGGATAAGATTCCAGTCCTGTAAAAAGAATGCTTGTTTAGCATGCACGAAATCTTGGGTTTGTTTATCATATTAGCACATAAGCTGCGCATGACAAACACTTGTAACCCCAGTACTCAGGAGGGAAAGGCAAGCCTGGAAGTTCAAGGTCATCACCAGGCAGTGGTGGTTCACCCCTTTAATTCCAGTACTTAGGAGGCAGAGGCAGGCAGATCCCTGTGTGTTCAAGACCAGCCTGGTCTACAGAGTGAGTTCCAGGACTGGTGCTTTGTCTTTTGTCTTGAAAATCAAAACAAAACAACAACAAAAAAAGCTAAACAAGGTCATCATTGGCTATGTAATGACTTTGAGGCCAGCCTGGGATACATGAATCTCTTTCTAAAACAGACTAAAACAAAACACACACACACATACAAACACAGACAGACAGATAGAGTTGGGAGTAGTAATACATAGCTATAGTACCAGAAACTTGAAAGATTGAAGCAGGAAGATTTCCGTGAGTTGAAGGCCAGCCTGGCTGCTACAGTAAGTTCCATGATATGTAGCCAGGACCACATATTGGGACTCTAAAATTAAGCCAAAACAAGCAAATGAAAAAATACAATCGACAGCACAAAATTCCTCATCTGTCTCCTTCCTGCTGGGAATTCCCTGTTTCCAGCTTTTTATTTTTTTTTTAAAAAAAAAGCTGCTATGAGAGCCTGTCTTCTGATGCACACACTCAGTGTTGCCTCCTGGATTCTCACGCCAAGGAGGGGTTGCTGGGGACACACAACCCTTCCTGATAGCACTGACAGTTTCCCTAAGTGCTTCTCCCAATTTATATACCACCAAGGGTCTATATGTTCTCCTCCAGCAGGATAGATAGATATTATATATTTTATATAATATATATTATCTCAGTGGAGTCTGATTTGTTTTTCCAAAGTGGAAAATCAGTTATCTGTTTGCTGGACAACCACGATACTTTGTGCTGAGCAGAGGGGATGAAACCAACTTGCACTGGGGAGGCCCAACCCATTTCCTCAGTATCCTGAGTTAATAGTAACCGCATCCTGAAACAGACATAGAGACACTCAGAATCATGTTTACCCAAAGATCTGGCACTTGAGGCTCAGTTAAGTTGACATCTAAAATAAGTGCTCACAAGTGATCTCTCCACCTTCAGAGTCCTCACTGTAGCTGGTGCCTGGCACACAGTAGGTCCTCTGAAAATAGCAGTTAAATAGCAGGACTCAGATTCCAGCACTAGTACAAACAACTCCAGGTTTATTTATCCATTTGTTTTTGGAATAAGACATTCCTTCAGGGGCTGGAGAGATGGCTGAGAGGTTAAGAGCACTGGCTGCTCTTACAAAGGACCCAAGTTCAATTCCCGGCACCCATATGGCAGGTGGTTCGCAGCCATGCATAACTTCTGATCCAAGAGATCTCATGTCCTTCTCTGTCTTTCAAGGACATCAAACACACGCGCGCACACACACACACAGGCAAAAGCACATGTGACATAAAATGAATAAATCTATGTTTTCTACAAAAAATAAATTCCTTCAGGTTGGAGGGCTAGCTTGGTAGTAGAGTGCTTGCCTGGCATGTGGAAGACCCTGGGTTCGAACCCTAGCATTGCAAGAGGCAAAGGAGCAAGAGCTTCTCTCAGGCTGGGGATGGAGCTCAGGAAGAAAGGAGGAGGAGAAAGAGGGAAGGAAGGGAGAAGGGAAAGAGGGAGGAAGGAAAGGGGAAAGGAAAGGATGGAGAGGAAAAGGAAGGGGAACAGAAAATTCTCTCATGTTGGCCACTTAGTTTCATGGAGGAGAAAAAGCATAGAAGCCAAATTTGTCTCTGTAAATGGTGACTTTCCTTTCATGTGATAAAGCTGAAAGAAACCTCAACCAGGCGTTTTGTGGGCCCTCAGATCTTAGCGGTGAAGTTCACCCACATCATCCTCTTCTATGTGCTGGTTAGCGTTTATGTGCAGGCTACTGGGAGCTGCTTTCCTGTTGCTATGGCACCCACCAGAGGAGAAGCAGCATCTGCAAGATCCTCTGCCCTGCAGTAGGGGTGGTGTAGGAAGGGCTGCCAGTGACTCACCAGGAGCTGGTGGCAGTGAAGTAGAAAGGGCTTGGAACATCTCTACCCACAGCAAACTGAAGAATTAGGACATCAGCTAAAACTAATAGGAGTGTCTGACTGTGTTCCCCAAGCTCCTCCCCACCAAGGCCACCATACATGAGGACTGTCAACACTGGATTTTCCTGAGTCCATAGGTTTTATAGTTGAAAGATCCCCAGGAACAAGTCTGCCTTTCCCATGATAGTCCCCCACCTTCAGAGAAATACAGGATGCTGTAGGATGTACACATACGTGAGCATACACATTTCATCATCAAGACTCAGTTCCATCGGCTTCCTGGGAAACACTGATGTTTGTGCAGTGGGCTTTGGGCTTGGAAATACTGTGAAAAGTCAGTCTCCAGGTGATTCCATTTTCTTAGTCAAAAAATATAAGGGGTGTTGGCTGCTGAAGCAATGGCTTAGCAGTTTAGAGCACTTACTACTCTTCCAAAGCACCTAGGTTTGAGTCCCAGCACCCACATGGCAGCTCACAACTGTCAGTAACTCTGGTTTCAGGGACTCTGGCACCCTCTCTGACTTCCAAGGATACTGCGCACACAAATAGTGCATGTAGGCAAAACACTCATACACATTAAAACACACATACACATTGATACACACACACACACACCATCATCACCACCACACAACCACCAGAGGCCTTCTACATGTTGTTTATGGTTCTAATGACAGCCAAACATAAATCGATGGGGTTGGTTGGAGGGACAGCACAGACATGGACTGCCTGTGAGCCAGACAGCACACGAAAGAGGAAAAGGAGAAAAAAGGGGCAGGAGGGAGAGAAAATACTGGGCAGGGGAGAGTACTATTCACCCTTCATACAAGACTCACATAACCATTAAGAAAAGAAAATATAAAGGCAGCCATTCTGGTACATTCCTGCAATTCCAACATCAGGAGGCTGAGGCCACCTTGGCCTCAATGAGGACCTGTTCTGCAGAGAAGGGAGGAGATCACTATCTGGTATGTTGGGGGGGAAGGAGGGGTCCAGGTTGTGAGCAGAGTGGCTGCAGGGAACAGATGCAAAAACTTGGGGCTGGAAATAAAGGTGAAAAACTGCAGGGTTTTTTTTTCCTGACTTCCAACATCAAAGGAGGGGAGATGAGAGGGCAGAACAGCAGCCCTGATGGAAAACCCTCCCTGCCAGGACCTTCAGGGCCTTGGGACTTGTTGACAGCCACAAGCAAAGTAAAGCTGAGAGCAGGATAGAGCCACCAGTAGCAGCCCAGAAACTCAACAAGTTTATTACATACATAGAAATGAGGAGTGGGTAACTCATCTGTAGGGGAGCATCTCAGGTTACAGACATGGGGATGCACAGGCTGTGGTTGGCATTTTCTGAACATACTGGTTTTAGCTAAAGGTCAACTATTCATCAGCATCCATACATGGGCCAGGAGAAAGCCTTGCCATCCCCATGAGTCTATGCTCACTCATAATGGGGTACACTCTCCCAACACCTTTCTAGTTTTGGCAGCCTCACTGATTGGTCATTATTCTTCACGTTGTCATATTCAGGTAGCCAATCAGGGCTCACCAAATATAATGCCAGGCAGTAGCTGTGCACGCCTTCAATCCCAGCACTCTGATGATGGTGGTGGTAGTGTATGTGTTTTAATGCATCTGAGTGTTTTGCCTGCATGAATATATGTGCACTATTGTGTGCTCAGTGCCTTTGGAGATCAGAGAGAGTGACAGATTCCCTGAAACTGGAGTTACTGACAGCTATGAGCTGCCATGTGGGTGCTGGGAATCGAACCAAGGTCCTTTGGAAAAAGCAGTAAGTGCTCTTAACTGTTAAGCCATTGCTTCAGCAGCCAGCACCCATGATATTATTTGACTAAGAAAACGAACTCACCTTGGAAACTGACCTTTCAGAGAGACAGAGGTAGATGGATCTTTGATTTTGAGGCCAGCATAGCCTACAGAGCAAGTTCCAGGATAGCCAGGGCTACACAGAGAAACCCTTCTCATAAAACAAATGACTGAAACAAATCTGTATAAACCCAGTACAAGTTACCCCTGCCTCAGCTGAGACCTGCTGCTTATACCAGGGAACAGGTGCCTACCGCATCTGCTTCTACTTTTTTTTTCCTTTGAGATAGGGTTTCTCTGTGGCTTTGGAGCCTGTCCTGGAACTAGCTCTTGTAGACCAGGCTGGCCCCAAACTCACAGAGCCCGTCTGCCTCTGCCTCCCAAGTGCTGGGATTAAAGGCGTGGCTGCTGCTTCTTTCACAGGTAACTTGTTCCCGTACCCAACGTTGGGGGCCCACAGTGAGCTCAGAGCTGTAACAGCTGCCATCATTGATCTCGGGTCAGCTACTACTGAGGGTTCAGAGCTTCTCCTTTCTAATAGAGCTGTCACCTCCCTGTGAAAAGTCTTCCCTGCCTGTTTACCTTTCTGTACACCCACTTCACTCTTAGAAGGTGGGCACTGCAGGCACCTTCGGGACCAAAACAGGAACCAGCTGTTCCCATAGTAGTTTAATTATTGTGAAGAGTTGGTTGGGGTCTTGCTCTGTTGTCTAGCTAGTCTCCAACTTCTGGGTTCAAAGGAACCTCCTAATTCAGCCTCCTCCGTGGCTGTGACTGCTTATCCATTAAGAAGCAGTGCCATTATACTGAATTTATTAGTCTTAGTTTAAAATTTGCTTCAGAATTAGGGGAACCAGCAAAGCATTCTGGGTAGCTAGCTGTCTAAACTTAGAATCTGTTTAATTGGGGGGGTTACAGGTTCAGGCGCCACAAGATTTTAAGCACGACTGGCTATTTTCTATCTCTTAATTTTTAAAAATTAATAAAGTTTTTGGAAAAGCGCCTCACTTCGGTAGTAGCCTTTGTTGGCCTGAAACTAGCAGTGATCCCCCTGCCTCAGTGTCTCTAGTTAGCACAATGAGTACAGGTGTCCACACCACTCTAAGTTATAATGTAGCTGTCCTTGTGATTCCCCCAACACACTTCTTACAGAAGAACCCAAGACAATCCATGAAAATGACAAAACTGAGCCAAGCGGTGGTGGCACACTCCTTTAATTCCAGCACTCGGGAGGCAGAGGCAGGTGGATCTCTGTGAGTT
>LOJH01019576.1:0-14621 GCA_001685095.1 Ellobius talpinus | reverse complement strand
TCTGTCCCAAGCATTCAAAGCTGCTGCATGGCATAAAGCCAGGATGTGACCATCTAATAGGAACTGTTTTTCTATAGCAGTATAATCTGCTTCTCTGAGAAGTTGAACTTGGGAAATTTCCATACCTCAAGCTTTACTTCATTGTTCAATAATCTTAGCCTCTTCTCTGAACCACATACTCCATTGTAATTGTGGGCCAAAAGCTAAAAAAGCTTTAACCAATTCTCTCCAGTTTTTAGGGATAATTCTAATTCAAATTGACCATGAGTTTAACATCTGCTAACAAAAGGTGAATATATGGCATATGAGACTACAACTTCCTTGAATCCCCTTAAATCTAACATTGGCACAGAAGTCCATTCAGTTTTTATGCTATCATTTGGCAAATTCTGTGTGGTTACTGGATACATTAAGATTGGTTGTTTGAAAACCTGAGGATGTTCCTCTGTGACCTTATAATGCAATGCTAAAATTGACTTTTCATTAAATTCCTCTCTGCATTTGAGTATCTCTGTGATCTGTTTGATTAAGCTTAGCACTCAGATTAACCAACTTTTTTAGTGATAAAACAAAAATGATAATGCTGATAATGTTTACAACTGATATTACATAAATCCCTTCTAAATTATTTATCCTCTCATTTAATCATTCCACTTTCAAACTGTCTAGAATATCATCATACAGAGACCCAAATCCCTCCATTATAATGATTTTCCCATTTTTGATGTGGAAAAATGCTCTTAAATAATTCCTTCCTTTAAGAATTCCCAGTTGTCTTACCAAATCTGCCAATGATGCCAATGAAGATGTGAGGTTTATTACTGTTGCATAGAACAGTAAAAGCCTGACTTGATTTCAAGGCAGCTACCTAGTTTAGGAGAAGCCTGAGAAGGGGTCTCATGGAGAGCCTGCTGTAAGTGAAAAAAGGAAAACCCAGCCTACTGAATGGTGAATCCAGTTGTGTGTAGCTCCGGCCTAGGCTGGTGGCTGTAAAACCACAGGCAAATGGCTTTTTCATGAATTCGTATCCCCAAACGTTGGGTGCTAGATGTAGCATCAATAATAAAAAATCTGTGGGCCGAATCGAGCATATAGAAGGCTGAAGTGGCCAAGTTAGCGCCAAAAACAGTGACAGTTAGAAAAAGTCACAGTTGGGGCCAAAAGCGTGACAGCTACGCCAAATGTGTAGTAGCAGTGAGAAAAAGGTGCAGAATTCAAAAAGCAGTAACATCACAAAGCCCACAAAAGTTCTTCCCAGCCAAGATGGCGCTGAAAGGGAGCAAGGGGGGGAGACCTGACTTGTTTACAAAAAAGATAATTGGAGTTAAAGATGGGTAAGAATAAAGTACCTGTTGTCCTGGTGATCGCCATTAGATGCTATGGGAGCTGCAGCTCACGCGAATGTAACTGCTGATGTGATTGGCGAACCTCCCTTCCACTTCTGGGATTTGTGGGATTTTGCTTTATAAATTGCATGCTATAAGGAAATAAACAAGCTCCTACTTGACTCAACTCCCTACTGCCTCTGATTGTCTCTAAAATCTAAGGGTTGGTTAGCTAGCAGAGCACTTCCCCTCCTCAGACATGGTCAGTCTCGGGCAGCTGGCTCAATTCTTCAGTGGGGTCTGCAGGGGGACCCTGCAAAAACTCAGAGACAGATACCGAGTTCAAACTGTAAATCAGAAAAGCAAAACAGCCAAAACACTAGGGAAGTCTTACCTCTACCAAGGCTGAGCTACTGCAGACTGAGCCCTGAGCCTGCATCTCCTCCCTCATATCCCCCTCTAGTGCTGGAATTTAAAGGTGTATGTCTCTCTAGTACTGGGATTAGAAGTGTGAACTGCCACCACCTGGATCTATTTCTGTATTGATTTTGTGTAGCCCAGGGTGTCCTCACAGAGATCCAACTGCCTCTGTCTCCCAAATCCTGGGATTAAAGGTGTATACTAGCACTGCCTGGCCTCTAGTGGATTAGTTTTGCCCTCTAATCTTCAGGAAAACTTTATTTATTAAAATACAAATAAAATATCACTATAAAGTGGAGTCTCATTGGAGGGAATAGCTCACTGAGAGAATGCCTTTAAAGCATCTATCTGCCCCAAGTCATTTCTTTCTGCCTGGTTCCCATTGCTAAGAAGTGAGGAACTTCTTGTTGCTATGACATCTGGTCCAGACTCTCTCCAAACCCATAACCAACAACCAAAAACTATGGACTGAAAGCTCTGCAACTCTGAAACAACTCCTTCCTCCTCAAAGCTGTAGATATCAAACGTGAAGTCGCAGTGGCACAGAGGTATCTCCCACGTCCTAGCTAGACCATATAAGCTCCCGTCTTATCACATGAGGAACAAAACTTTTTCAGTATAGTCATTGTACCTCCTTTTCGGTTCTATGCAGCTGAACTCATTCTTGCCAGATAAGGAGTCTAACAGCACGGGGTTGTGGGTGGAGTTTTGTGGCAATGCTTGCTCAGCATTCAATGGGGTCCTGGTTTCAATCTTAAAAAAAGTAGAAATAAGCAAAATCTAAAGAGGAGGGATAGGCCAGTTATAGCCATACCTCAGCTTTGAAAATGACCTTTGGCAAGACACTTAGCTGTCCTGTAAGCTTCAGTTTCTCCATCTATAAACTAAAGACAATAAAGACAAGCAGGGCTAATAATGGCTCATGATGTTGTATGCACTGATGAGATGATGTATGCCAAAACCCAAGCCACATTATCTGGTAATAATAAACATTTGATAAAGGTTAGCTATTATTGCTACTGCTAATAAATATTTGCTTTTTGAAAGAATGAATGAATGAATATGCATTTTTTCCCTTTGGACCCTAATGAAATTATCATATTTGGGAAATAAACCAAACAAATGTGTTACTACAGAGGAACCAAAATCAATAGATGTTTAAGTCAGTGTGTTACTTTTTTTCTCCTCTGATACTTTAAGAAAACAAACTCTTTAGAGCAGTTTAGATGTTCCTAAAATAAATACTGCAAAGATAGCAGAGAGAGTTCTCATAGATCTCTAATCACATAGCCAGTTTTCTCTATTATTAGCTTTTTAATTTTTTGTAAAAGTTTCATTGTGGGAGACTGAAGAGATGCTCAGTAGTTAAGAGTTATGATTTCTTGTCCAGAGTGCCAGGGTTTGATTCCCAGAACCCACATGATAGCTCACAACCATCTGTAACTCCTGCTGTGGGATAACCCTTCTGTATGCTGTCAATATATGTTGCTCTCATTAGTTGATAATAAAAGCTGAATTAGCCTATAGCAAGGCAGGATACAGCTAGGTGGGAAAGCCAAACAGAGATACAGAGAGGAGAAGGGAAGGGTGGAGTCGAGGAGATGCCAGTGAGCTGCTGAAGAAGCAACATGCTAGAGCACAGGTGTGTCATGGTAAAATGTGGATTAATAGAAATATGTTAATATAAGTTATAAAAACTAGTGAGTAATAAGCCTTAGCTATAGGCCAAATAGTTTCTAATAAATATTAAGCTTCTGAATGATTATTTAGAAGTGACTGCAGGATGGGGAAGGACAGAAAAACCTCCGTTTACAATCTCCAGTTCCAGGAGATCCAATGCCTTCTTCTGGCCTCCATGACCATCAAGCACACAGGTGATGCACAGCCATACATGCAGGCATACACAGAAAAGAAAGTAAAAATTTATAAAAGTTTCATTATATATAGTCATTGTACATGAAACTGTCTTTTCACATAGACATTTTTAGACAAATATATATTTACATATTGGACATATTCTGATACCTTTTTTCGTTCCCCTCCATATCTCAGTCCCTTCTCTTTCTCTAGACATTTCTGTCTTCATGTCATATGTACACATATAATGTTTATGAACTTGTATATAACCAAGGATCCACAATTAAAAAACATATAACATATTTTGTTTTCTTACATGGGTTCATTTAATAAGACTATTTATTACTGTGGCACATTTCTAATAACTAATGAAACAATATTAACACATTTTTAGTCACTAAAGTAACTACTTTACTCATGCATGCATGCATGTATGTATGTATGTATATGCATTTTAAATTTTACCTAATGTCCTCTTTGCTCTTATGGTAAGAAATCAGTCATGATTTCTCTTTAGGATCCTTTTATCTAGGGTAATTTCTCCTTGTTTTGTTTTTTATGATAGTTCTAAGGAGTGTTTTGTAGAATGTCCCTCAGTTTGGATTTGTATTGTTTTATTCATTATTACATAGGGACAATGAAAATACTTTCAGAGGAGACCATCATTGTCATAAAACAGCACACCAAGATGCATGTTTCTAATGTGCTTGGGCACTGTTGGTGTGAAGTTGGAGCACACCAAGAATGCATGCTTCTAGTGAACTTGGGCACTGTTGGTGTGAAGTTGGAGCACACCAAGAATGTATGCTTCTAGTGGACTTGGGCACTGTTGGTGTGAAGTTGGAGCGCTGGGTTGAGGAAACACTTCCCAGGACTCTTCATGGTCCAACTATTCTTCACCCCCTTTCCATTCTGTGCTTTATGGAAGGAACTCACTTCATATGGTCTACATTTAATGAGTGGGAAGTGCTGTTTCACCTGTGTGAGTTGACTGCAGAGGTGGGTAGGCATCTTGCGTTTACTTATGACTTTGATTGTTATAATCACAGAAGTTCCAGATTTCTTGCACCAAGACTACAAGAAAAACACACAGAAAGAATAAGGAAAAGTATGTGTTTAAGTGAGTGCATCATGGTTAGCTGGGAGATTTCCGTTTGGTTTTGGTGCTGTCAAATAGACATAAGTGAGGGATACACACACTCCATTCATAACAAAGTATGTGTTTAAGTGCGTGCATCACGGTTAGCTGGGAGATTTCCATTGGGATTTGGGGCTCTCAAATAGGCACAAGTGAGGGATATACATACTCCATTCATAGAAAAGCATTCCTTGTGTCACTTGTTCCTCATGTTCAACACAAGGTTGCTTGAGTGATGTCCCAGAATGCTGGCCACAGTAGGGGAAACTCCTTGTTTAACTTCTGCCGCAGGGAACTCTATAAAAATAGAGCAGGCTAAAGGTTTCTCTCTTCTAAGGGCAGCATTCTTCTGGAGTAAGGGAAATGTTTAAATATTTATTGACCTTGTTCGCTTACAGATTCAACTTTAGGTTCAGCCTCATCATGAGTCATAAAAAAACTAACTTTCTGGGCAAAGGTTCAGTTCGCAAAGCATCTTACTTAGTAAGCTCTGTGCCCAGATGCTAAAGAAAAGAATAAGTTATTGTTTGCAATAAAGTACTAGTTGGAAAACCCAGAGGGAACATTTGACAGGATTGGCATCTTTTCCAAGGATCTCTTAGCCAGCTGGACTTACAGCTGAAACATCAGTGGGCTCAGAACACATGCATTTCAAGAGTAAAAGCCTCCTCCCCAGGTCCTGCTCCACCAAGAAGAGTCATGGGTAGCAGTGAGTCTAAAGAGTGCTTTACTGATTCATGTCTAGGTTAGAGTCATCCCAGCAAGGATGAAATAGAGGGAAAACCTTTGAAGACTAGGTTCCAATACTTCATCACTTTCTACCTGCTTCCATTTCAGTTTGACCCTTTTCTACCTGATGACAGACACTAAGATTTACTCTTATTGTAGAAGTCCCAGAGGACCGTACAAATAGAAGCTAGGAAGTGTGATCATGTCCTACACTCTGACCTCCACACACAGCACATTCTAACACACTCAAAGAGACATTTTGAGGTATTTTTACCCCTAGCAGTGATTTGGAGACTTGTGTATTTAGAAGAAGGGAACTTTAGTTGAGACACTTCTCCACCAGACTGGCCTGTGAACCAGCCAGTGGTTCATTTCCCTGATTGGTGATTTTGATGTGGAAGAGCCCAGCTCACTGTGGGCAGTGCCACCCCTCGGATGGTGGTCCTGATGCAAGTCACCAGGAGCAAGCCAGTAAGCAGCCCTCCCGCAAAGTTTCTGTGTAAGCTCCTGCCTCTAGGTCCCTGCCTTGAGTTCTTGCTCTGACTCCCTTGGATGTTGAAGTGGGGCATAAGAGTTGTAAATTGAACTAAATCCTTTCCTTCTCAAGTTGCTTTTTGTCATGATGTTTATCAGAGCAGTAGGAATCCTACCTAAAGCAAGACTTTGACTAACTTCATCGAAAATGACATCTGAAAGAACATACTAACTCATTGAACAAGGCTGATCAGATTCAATCTGGCCCTTTTTATCATCACCACAGCAAAGACACAGAATTGTCATGTGACCCGCTCTCCTCGTGCAGAGTTTTCACACCCATTGTCTTCGTATGACCCGAAAGAAGTATTTTTAGGATTTGTCTTTGATTTCTAAATACTGAGCTACAACTGACTTTCACACAGAGGACTGGAGATGTGATTCAAGCGGTAGAATGCTGTCATTATACTTGTTTGGATACCCAGAAATCAGAAAAGAACCCCAAAGTAAGACATTCACACACACACACACACACACACACACACCCCACTCAAAGCTAAGTGCACACGCATACACACACTCAAGTGACAATTTAGGAATTGCCGAATTTCTATTCATATAAAAAGAGCTTTAACTAGTTTCAGACTACGTTAGAAACATGTAAACTTCCAAAATTATGACTTATGGTGAATCCACAGAAAGTCTGACTTGGACCAGATGCCCTGAGAAGCCATGACAACCTAGTGCAACGTGTTTCCAAGCCTTGCCCAAGAACTCTTGTGTGCAGACCACAAGAGATCCAGGGACATGAGGCAGGCCTTGTAAGAAAGAAGATACAGACCAAGGGGGATGCTTGGTCCTTTAACTGGTTTTAGCTAAGGGTCTTATCAGTTCCTTCTTGGCAAGTTACTGAAACATGAAGACATGGTCTACCACATTTGTTTTTGTAAATGATGCTATGGTCTTTGTACTACTATATGAGATCAATGGAGCTTGTAAAGGTAGGAAGATATGCTACGGATTTTGTTCAAACACTAGAACCTTGATGGAAATGGTGAAATGTGTTGCTATTTAAGTGTATAACATATTAGACAACTCATGCATTCCTTATAGAGGATGTTGCCACCTCCACAGTCACAGAGATAAATGGAGCTAGCTGTGTAATTTAAGAAGAATGGCAACAATCTTAAATATTAAATTTGATTTTCTTTTTTACGGACTATATAGAACAGCACATTTGCCGCCGTCTGTGATGTGTGCAGAAGACCAGCGGTGAGGATGTGGTGGTGAGGGAGAGTGTGAACTTCCTTGGCACTAACTACAGTAACACCCCAGCAAAGCTGACAGGAGGGGGCATTGCTGCTCTATAGAATACACTATAGCTTTTGCTCCATCTAGATATACTAGGCTATGAACAGCACTAATGGGAAAGTATCTGTGCTTTAACTCAGGCTGTAACAAAAACATACAACTATATATGTAGCAGAATAATTCTAGCAAAAAGCAGGGTGGCTCCAAAGCTATTGTTGGTAGCTTTTCTTGAAAGATTTAAGATGTCAGCCAGAATTTTGGCACCTTAAATTTGATTCGGTGGTAGGTAAACTTCACCTTTTCCATGGGATCATTACCAGGACATCTGCCCCGAGAATTCCCTACCACAATACAAAAGCAAAGTTTCTACCCTGGGAAGCTTACAACCATGATGAATTCATTTTACTCTTCTTGGCAGGTATCCACAGTGGGGAGAGTCGCAGACAAGATGAACAAGAATAAAATATCCCAAGACAAGCAGTTTCAATGATGTGGTTCCAACAGCAAGCATGCCAGGGATCTCATGGCAAGTATTACTGTGCTACTCCCTGCACACAGGAAGAAGTTTGGAAAGCCAATCTATGCATACACGCTGTTGGCGCTGACATTCCCCACTCTCTCTGACCCCCAATTCTGCAGTTTAATCAAATGTATCAGAACAGACAGCTGTGCTTCCATTTTCCTTCTGGCAATGATGAGCCTCAGAGTCTGTAAACTCCTCCAATCAACTCCCAGACACCCCCTGCATTGACAGACAGGCCTCCCTGGCAGCTGTTTCTCACAATTTGAAGTTGATTAGACCAGCAGCCTTTGAGGGCTAATAGCCCTTCTTAACATTTCGAGAGGTCCACAACCTGAAATGGCTCCTCGGATTTCATTTCAGTGCTTCCCGCAGCTCTTCACTGAACCGTCCAGGAAATGTAAACAGGACACTGCCTCACACTCCTGAGAGCCTTTAACACTCACTTGTTTGCCTGACACTCACTGAGTAGCTTAATTAATTATCTGTGGGTGGCAGATTACATGAAGTCACCCTAGTCCATTAAGTATGCATTTCCTGCATTCAAGGATGTTATGAAAACATGGCTGTGTTTTCTTCTGGAGTTGGAGAGTGTTCTGAGTGCCTGTCCTGGTCTCTTCATATTTATGTTTGACTGATCACATTTCAAATGCAAAAGTAATTATAAAATATGGTGCCTGAAAAAGTTAAATCCAAACCATGCATCATTTGGACAAATTTCTGACAAACGAGGAGGATTCGCTCACACCCCCTCCCCCTGCCCTAAGGCCATAGAAGAATCCCTGTTCAGCCCTCAATCTTTTCCATCACCTTGGCTCCCTGCAAAGGAGAATTCTTTGTGCTTTTCGAAACCTTCAGACGAGGTTTCCTTGGGCCCTACCTGTGGCTGAAAACATTTAATTTGGGATTTCAGTTCCTTTGAGCGTCACTGCGATGCCCCGTCTGTCATTTCACTTCCTACCTCGTAGTTATTTCCAGTTACATCCCAAAGAGTAACAAGCTGTTGTCACTGCGTTCCTCGATAGGTTCTTCACTGTTAGATTCCTTAGAAGGAAACTTGTGGAGTCCTTCCAGTGCAAAATCACCAAGAAAGCAAGAAAATGCCCTCATGTCTGCTAATAATTCTCTTTGTTCTGCAGATGGGCTTTATTTCAGACCACAGGAGTGGGGTGGAAGTAAGCTAGAACACCGACCTTGTTTTGGAGAGGGGGAGAGCTCCTAGTTAAGCCATCTTAGAGCGAATTACAAAAAGAAAAAGAAAAAAAGAAGGAAAGGAAGGAAGGAAGGAAGGAAAAATGAAAATCTTTGTTTTTTTAATTTCTAATTGTACATGTATTTCTGGTTTTTTAGGAAGGCTATGGCTCTATGAGATCTGGAATCAGAACCTGATGTGACCTACATAAAAGAAGCGCTCTGATTCCCTAATTAAACCAAGCTGCCGCTGCGGGCTCTGCAAATAGCTGCCAAAAATTCATCCAATCAATCTTCCGTCTATCCTCCAGGAATGCGGGGAGGCGGGGGAAGGGGGCAGCCGGGGTGCGGAGGACGGGGAATGTCCTAGCTCACGTATTTGCTCAACTGTGAGGGTCCTGCGGGCCAGCACATTCGCCTGGGGTTGGAAAGAATCACGTGGGGGAGGGGGCCGGGAGGCCAGGGGACCAGCGGGGGTTGAAGAGAAAAACAGACTAAATGTTTTAACAGCTGCTCTTTTTCTTCACCTATTTTGCCCAGGGATCTGATTTCCTTCTGGGCGGGGAGTGCTCTCCCTGGGTCCCGGCTCACTCAGCGGGGCTGTTTACTCTGGGAGCCAGAGTCTTCTTTCCCTCTTTGTGTAAGTCCTTCTTTACTTTTGAGGAGATGCAGAGGGATTCCTGGGAAAGAAAATGCAGTACATATGAATTTTAAGTAGAAACTGATAACAAATGAAGTAAAAATAAAATGGCATACCCTCCCTGGTTGAATTTTGGACAAAAAAAATATTCTTCAGGGAAGCTGTTGTTCCATCATTCCCAGGAACATCCTTTTCCGTTTCAGCTCTTGCTGAATGATGCAGAAGGTTTGTTAATTGAGAAGGATTAGAAAGAGGATGAGGCTGCTGAAATCGGAGCAATAAAACAAATGACAGGACGCTGCTAAGAGCCGAGCATCCAGGGCTTCAGATAAAGGTCAAAAACTATTGGAAAGGAGCAGCCATTCATTATCTTTCCTGAAGCGCCTTGGTTCCGCCACTTGGGGTTTTCCATAGACAATTTTCCCCACACAGTACACTTCCCAAGGCAGACCCTCCCTCGGTTTCACTCACAGGCACTCCGTCTAACACAGGCGTGCCCCAGGAGGAATTCGAACAGTCAAAGGTAAACCTTAACTGTTGCCGGTACTCAATTATTCAAGCAGACTTTGGAGACCCAGCTTACCCCGAAGTGGGGTTCTCCTCAGACTTTGTGTTTACAATACGCATTTGCTTCTCGCTAAGGTCACGCCCAGGGCAAGCTGCAGTATTGGTCAGGGGTTTTGCCCACCCACCTCTTTTCTTCTCCTTCCATGCTTCAAGCCTCTTAGCTGGAGGTTGGAAGCCTCTGACTTCAAAGAGCATTGCCACCCAATCGCTTTGGCAAAGAAGCCATAAGTCGTAGGCCAGTTCCAGGTCACTGCTGTAATGATCTGACGCTTTCTCAGGCTTGGTATTTGCACACCTTTCTGTTAAACACGATTTTAAAATAATAATAATTGGGAGACTTTCATCATTATCTTAATATTTTTGTGTATTTGTTTCTAATGATTGAACTCAAGAGTCTCATGCATGTTGGACAAGCAATCGTGTGTGTGTGTGTGTGTGTGTTATTTGTCTATGGGTATTCATGCATGTACAAACATGTGCATGTAGGTGTCTTTAGAGACCAGAAGAGGGCACTAGATCCCCTGCAGCTGGAGGCAGCTGTGCAATTGTCAGCTGCCCAACAACATAGGTTCTGGGACCAAACTCAAACTCTCCTCCTGACAGAATAGCAAGTACTCTTAACTACTGAGCCATTTCTCCAGCCCCAGTCTTTGTGTTCTCTAGCTCTGGATGACTGCAAGTTTGCTGTCTGTGCATTCATTTCTGGGACACATTGGAAGCCTTCCAAAATGTGAATGTTATTAATATTAATAATGCTCTCCGGGGAGGTTACTGAAGCTTGGTAGACGTGGCTAATTTTCCTAGTAATGTAATCAATAAATGGCATCATCGCACCTGTCTTTGTTTTGTAATTTCAGTACTGCAATGATCTCGCTAAACAATACATTGGCTAATGGTTTGTAGAACCTCAAGGAGATTCCTAGTTGACACACAGGAAGCTGTGGGGGAGATCTGTAGCTACAGACCAAGGTAAGCAAGATCATTAAGGGCTCACAAATGGGGGGGGACTAGATCTGGACCTTGCAGGGATAGCTGTATCAGGAAGGACAGAAGGTCACTTGAAACTAAGAAAACCTAGGAGGAAGTGGTTGAAGATGAATTTTGGCTGGGACACTCCAGAGAATTTAAAAAAAAAAAGTTAGAGACCAAAGGAAGAGACTTTCATGATGAAGAGAACCGTATGAATGCATAGATTAGTAAAATCAAGTCACAGAAACAAGAGAAGAGATTCCATATGCATGGTGAGAGGAGAATGTGGGAGAGACAGATGAGTGTCATGCCAACCAAGAGATGGAATTGTAAAGTAAAGGTCTAGAATTGGAAGGCCAAAGAAGCTGACTGAGGCTCACTGAGCTCTCACCAAGAGGCAGGACTCCTTACTACATGGTGTGCAGAGTGTGTCTATGGATACGTATTTGAACTCTAAGGTTACTTTTAACCCGTTTTATGGGTGAGAAAGTAAGCCTAAAGAAGATTAGTGCTCAACATTCATGTCGTTAAAGACCACAGAGTAAAGACCCAAATGCAGAAGGACACGCCTCCAGATTCAATGAGGCGAACCCTTTGCTTTTGACCCATACAGTTGGGACTGTGGTGATATTTTATTTGTGATCTAACAAATGAACCTTACCTGATGATCTCACAAGTAAAGAAGTCAGTCATTAGAGAGACCTTGTATCTCTACCGAATCCTCAGACCAAAGTGGGCAAGATCCTATCTCCACAAATCCTCAGACTAAATGTGCTGAACTCCAGTCTCCTCCAGCGGGATTTTCCTCCCTCCACCCAGCCATAGCCCTTCCTGTCTCCACCTTCCTCGTGCTGAAATTAAAGGTGTGTGCCACCACTGCCCAGCCTCTATGGTTAACTAGTGGCTTAGCTCTGCACTCTGATCTTCAGGCAAGCTTTGTTATAGCACAAATAAATTATCATCACATGGGACTTCATTATAAACTCAAGGATTTGAGAGTAAGGTGAAGGATCAAGAGTTATGGGGATGCATTGTATGGGATACAATGGCAGCTGCAGAGACTATGGAGAGAAAAATGGTAACCATCATGGTTGGAATTTGGACCCCCCTCCCCGCAGGTTCTTATGTTGAGTACTTGGTTCTAAGCCACTGGCACTGTTTTACGAGGTGACCAACACCTTAAGAAGTGGGAGGCTTAGCTGAAGAAAGTGTGTTCTAGGGAGTATACTTTGTGTCTGCCCCCTTTTCTTTTTCTCTGCTTTCTGTCTGCCATGGTGGGAGCTGTTTTGCTCTACCATGTTACAGTCATAATAGCTTCCCTTTCCCAAAGCATTGAAGCCAACAGATAATCAAGTGATGCTCTCAGCCTTCAAGCCAGAAAGCCTTGCCACTTTGCGTCCTTGTCTGGGTATTTTGTCACGGCAACAAAATATACCAGTCATGTGGAGAAGACCAAGCAGGTCACTTAGGAAAGAGAACAGGAAAGAATGGTTTCAGAAGTGGCCTCTCAGGCTGAGCAGTGAACAATAGCGAAGCCATTGAGTGTATTGGACACAAACCGTACAAAAATAATTCCAAAATCCAGAGCCCATGAGACGCTGGTGTCATCGATCAAAGTCAGAGCATGAATACCCTCTAAGAATATGGAAAATAGCCACAAACCATTTTTGTAGAGTTTTCAAGCCCACAATCATTGTTGGGTAAATGACTTTGTTTAAAAAGACAGCATTATTTCTTCATTTATCAGTCGTGTGAGCATTTACTGTATGCAAGAGGTAATTCAGAGCGAACTCTGTTTCAAGGTTTTATGAGTTCTCTGGGGTTTTTGTTTGTTTGGTTGGTTGGTTTTGTTTTGTTTATCTCTAATTTACTTGCTTACTAATTCCATGACTAGTAAAAGGGGTTTTAAAATATAAATCTGTGGCAACAGAGTCATGACTTAAATGTCCCATGTGGAATATAGCTTCTTATCTATTCTGAATATAGGGAAGGTAAAACGTATTTTGATTTCTGAAGAGAATTCCACAATAGGATAACATGAATGTTGGTTTTGGCATTTAAAAAAAGGAATTAATGCAATGATAGAATCAGAATTAAAAAGAATAAAATAAATCTTAATGCTGAAAAAGGAGTCTTGACACTGAGAGCGCTCTATCCACTGGGAGAAACCTATCAGGGTTGTGGTAATGATTGCGAAACCATGGTTCCCACACAGGATAGATCTGCAGTGAGGATATTCCTGGTACAAGCTCTGTCTAACAGAGAGCAAGCAGATGGTAGAGAGACTTCTGGGGAGCTTCTGTCATCTCTGTCACTATACAGTGTTTACACAGAGAAATGATCACCCATCAGAAGCTTAACAATGAGATGATAGTGACAATAACCTTGATTGATTAGACCCCAGTTTTATGCCAGGCATCATATAGATGCACGGCGTGTGTTCTCACTTAATCTCTGACATGGTTCTGTGATGAAGACACACGGCTTCCATTTGCAAGGTGAGTGTGTGAGCTCAGAAAGCTTGAAGAACTCACCCAGTGTCACTTGGTACAGAGAGTTTTATGAGTAAAGTTGGGACACAGGCTAATCAGACTCTAGGCTAGTCAGCCTGCCACCTTAGTCTACCCTAACCAAGCTCTCAGTTCCAGCGGTGTATTAGGCTCACTGGGGGAGCCTTTACAGAGGACCGGAGTGCAAGCCTTCCTCTTAGAGATTCTGCTTTAACTAGTTTAAGACTAGCCCAAATGTGAGCATCTTCGAGCTGCTCTCCTATACAAGAAGTGGCAGTGCTGACAAACCCAGCACTGTGTGACGCTGCCACTAAAGGTTAGGGTCACCGAAGATATGACTTAAAAGAAAAAAGAGCCTACTTAGGTCCAGTTGGTTCGTTGGCCACCCAGAGTCATGCACTATTTTCTAGATTATTGTTCTCAACAATAATTGAACAAACAAGCAAGCAAAGACCTATTTGGGTTAAACAAACTAGAATAACATAGACTGCATTAAGGCTAACTCTTGGCCTCCAGGAGAGGGTCAAAGTGTTAGTTAGGCATTGATTCTCCATGGGTGATCTTTGTTCATTACTTTTAATCACAGACTTCTAGTCAGTGTTTCTTCAGAACAGGAAGAGTCTGAATGGCATTTGGTGACCCCATGTCATTGGTTGAATCTTAACCCATAAAATGTGTTGTAATATATTTGAATCATCTCTCAGATTTACACCACAAAGCATTTTAAGAGAATGTGCAAGGAACTGCCGAGGTGGCTCAGCAGTGAAGCTCAGGTCAATTCCCAGCATCTACATGGCAGCTTACACCCTCTATAACTCTAGTCTTGTGGGATCTGATGCTCTCTTCTGACCTCCGTAGGCAACAGGCATAAGACATACATGCAGGCAGAACAGTCACACATATAAACACACATTTTTAAAGAAGGTGTGGCACATATACACTTTAGAGTTTTACTCAGCGGTAAAAAAAA
>LOJH01019575.1:13842-25547 GCA_001685095.1 Ellobius talpinus | reverse complement strand
CACACACACACACACACACACACACACACACACACACACACACACACGTAATTTGAAAAAGAAAAGAGAAAAAGTGGCAGTTTGGGTCTTACAGCAAAGGGTACCCGCAACCCACAGAGTGGGGGACCCGACAGAAGAAGGTAAAAGAATTTCTTGCTCTAGGTCCCACTCCTGATACAGCTATAAAACAAACAACAAAAACTGGAGAGTCCTTTGCTGAGGTCAGAGGAGAGTTTTATGTGAGCAAGTGCACCAAATGAGTCCGAGAAGCTTGCGTGATTACTATAAACATGACCTCACCCATCCTCACTGCCTTGAGGTGGGAGAATTCTTATTACAGAGAGCAGAACTGTGGCAACTGTGCCAGGCAGTCAAGTCCCAGGTCTATTTTTTTTATTTTTTTAAGAGCAATAAATAAATAGAAAGACACATGAGATAAATAGAATTTTCTGGCAGACTACTATGAAATGAATAGCCAGGATGAAAACACCAATCAATCAGGAAAAAAAATAGTTAATTGAGAGGCTTCATGGGTTGCAGAGAGAGTTCAGGGTGGGCAGCTGAGAAGTTTCTAATTCAGTGAAAGGGATACCACCTGTGTGGTCTCAGGCTATCAAGGCTGATTTGAGTCTGGAGTCAGTCTGGCCTGTGGCAGGATGAGAAGAAAGAAAACATTAGAAAGACACCAGAATGGGGTTGTTGTAATCTGTTACCCAGGTGACAGCCAGCCCCCCCCACCTCCCCACTTCTACTGAGGCAAGAATCTCCCACCTGCCTCCTCTCCATCCGCTGTCTCTCTGTCCTTCTGGAAAGGCAGAAGCTTCTCCCCCTACTTCTCTCCTTCCCCTTCTCTCCCCTTCCCTTCCCTCTCCCCTCCATAACCCACTAAATAAACTCTATACCCCAGCTCTCTCTCTGAAGGGCATAGCAGTCTGTCTCTCACCCGCCACAGTCTCCCACCCACCAAGGCAACCCACCGAGGCCTCAGATGGCCCACTGCTGCCCCTCGTGGGACTGCTGCCCCTCACAGCACCAGCCTTGGGTCACTCATTTTATAAATGATAGCATTAATACTGTCACCCACCGTTAGGAATGATAACAGGGGTGAAGTAACCAGTCTGAGCCAGTGACTCCCAAGCTTCTCATCTCCACTTACCAGCACATACCTCTTAGCAGAGAAATAGACATGTTTCAGAAGCTGTATGTTCCCTGGTGTGGTGGTTTGAAAGAAAATGGCCCTCAAAGGAAGTGGTATTATTAGGAGGTGTGGCTTTGTTGGAGTGGATGTGGCCTTGTTGGATGAAGTATGTCACTGTGGAGGCGCACATTGAGGTCTTGAGCCACACCCAGTGTCTGAAACCCCTCCCTTTTGCCTGTGCAAGATGCTGGACTCTCAGCTCCTGCCCCAGCACCATGGCTGCCTTACATGCCACCATGTCACACCATGATGATAACGGACTGAAGCTCTGAACTGTAGATCTGAACTGTAGGCCAGCCGTTCCAATGAAATGTTTTCCTTATAAGAGTTGCTGTGGTCATGGTGTCTCTTCACAGCAATAGAAACCCTAACTAAGCCACCTAGCAAAGAGCTCCGTAAGCCCTGCTGCCCACCACACATGGAAATGTCTGCTCCTGAATTCCAGCATCCTCTGCCACTGATGCCAGGCCAGGAGATTTCCCTTGACAGACGGAATGTGAGCAGAGATGGCATGCATTCTTCCCACTCGCCTTTAGACCCAGTTTGTGGTTTGATATTTCTCCTTTTCCTCAGTATCAGGCGAGTGCTATCCAGGTAGAGGGGCTGATCCATCAGCCTGAGTCCCAGAATGAAAGGCGCACAGGCAGGGCTACGATCACTGGAACATAATGGAAAGTAGATCTTTGTGATTAGTCATTGTGATTTGGAAATTTACGACATAAATGCGTCATGACAACCCAGTCTTGTGATAATTAGCCGTCCCTGAAATAACAGCATTAACCCACTTAGAAAGACTCTACCTAGTGCCCTAATTATCCCCTAAACTTTCCACCTTTAAAAAAATTTATTCTATCTTTTAAACGTGTATGGGTGTTTGCCTGCATGTATGTCTGTAAACTCTATACATGCCTGGTGCCTGCAGAGGCCGGAAGACAGCACAGGATCCCCTACGTTTGGAGTGACAGAGGGTTGTGAACCACTTTGTGGATGCTGAGAATCAAGCCCAGGTCCTCTAGAAGAGCAGTCAGTTCTCTTAATCGCTGAGCTATCTCTCCAGCCTAAGGCTCCACTTCTTAACACTGTTGCTTTGAAGAATATGTTTCCTACAGGAAAATTTAGGAGGCACATTCATGCCATAGCAAGAGGGTTTGTTTTATAAGTGGGTCACAGAAACATAAAACTGGGGGGAAACTGGATGGGCCGGTTATTATTAGATGTTACTTTTTAAATAAGGGTTAAAGCAGGTGTAGTGATGAACTCTCATATCATGCTGATGCAGAATCTTCTGGGTTTTTTCGGGAGTGGTGGCCTGTTTGGGTGTCTTCTTCCTTTAGAGTTGTTCTAGTTTGATTCTGTGGCAGTTAGCACAGTTAGGTCCGTCTTCCTTTGCTCTGTTCTTTTAAGCTCTAGGGTCTGAGCTCAGTACAAAACGATGGCCTCCCCTAATTTTTGTTTAACAGATGCAAGGGCCCCATTACACCAGTTGCAAATGTCCCTCTGTCCTGCTGCCTCCTAAGTTCTGAAGACCCCACGTCACTTCTGAGTGAGTTGCACACCCTCTTGTAGACAGATCAGTACCATTTTGGAGTTGTCTGTCTCCATTCACCTGCTGGCCTCTGCCTGTAATAAGACAGAAACTGTTGAGACTCTAGGTCATCATCCAGGCCCTCCCCCCACCTTGAGCCTCTGTACTGATTTCAGCAGTCAGTCTTTCTCTGTCTGAGAATAATCCCTCCTTCCAGGTCTCCTCCTCTGCTGTGAACCCATCACAAACCAAACTGACTGATCATAAAAACGAAAGGAGGACTCTGTCATTGAGTGACGCCAGCCTGTCTCACGAGCACTGGGAACTATCAGTGAAGACTTACAAGAGGTTTGTGGGCATGCTCAGAAATGGGCAGGCATGAATCAGGATGGGAAGATCCAGCTTTCCCCATATTCCAGGCTGGGGTTACAATCAGAAACCAACTATGGACTGTAGCTGCTTGAAATACATTAGAAAGGGAGGAGGCATTAAGTTTACCCCTTTAAAAATGTTTCTGCCTATCTATATTTGGAGGAGTTCGTGTGCTCTGGCTTGTCAGGTGGAGGTTGGTCACAATGGAGCAATTAAAACCTTACTTGAAAGCCAGGTGTGTGGGGGCATTCCTATAATCTCAGCACTCAGGAAGCTGAAGCAGGAGGACCACAAGTTTGAGGCCATCTTGACCCACATAGGGGGACTCTAGCCCAAGAAAAAGGAAGAGGAAGCCTTTGTACTACATTGGAGAAACTCTTGTAGATTAAGGGAAACTATTGAGCTGTGAAAACCAAATACAGTGTTCAGTGTCTTGGTTTTTAATACTAAATTGGAAGAGAGAGAGAGAGAGAGAGAGAGAGAGAGAGAGAGAGAGAGATTTCAAAAGGTTTTTTTGCCAGCTGTGGTGGTACACACTTTTAATTCCAGGACTCTTGAGGCAGAGACATATCAATCTCTGTGGGTTTGAGGCCAACTTGATCTGTATAGTGAGTTCCTGGCCAGCCTGAGCTACAAAGAAAGGCCCCATCTAAAAAAGAAAAAAAAGGTAAAAAGAAGGTGTGAATGGTTTGTTCTATATTATGTAAACTAGTAAATTGCTATTAATTTTATTTTCACTGCAACTTTTAAGTTAAATCTATTTTAACTAATATATAAAGACAAAACTTTACATGTTAGTGGTGTACTGCATGACATTTTGACACATACAGGACGGACAGTGTGTGATATCAAATAACTATTTCCTTGGTGCAATAATGACACTGTGGCTTTGAAGACGATGTCCTTGTTCTTAGGATACAGACATTTGCACAACCAAGCATGAAATGGTGAGATGTTAGCAACTTTTAAAAAAAGAAAAACTTTTTTCTGCATTTGTTTTATGCTGAATTTATTCCCGTGCCCTAAGCTTTTGTTTCCTCAGTTTCTTTCAGGACATCCTCTTCTTCTGTGCGCCTCCCTCTTCTGGCTGTGGAACAGTTTGTTCCTTTTCAGTGAGGATCATCTCGATGCGGCAGGGGGAGCGCATGCACGAATTAATCCGGCCCTGAGCTCTGTAAATTCCTCAGCGCATCTTAGGTGCTCTGTTCCCCCGGATATGTTCAGTGACTGGAGAATCTATATCTAAACATCTAAACCCTAAGTTCAGCATTACTCTATGCTTTTTTTTTTTTNCTGCCTGCCTCTGCCTCCCGAGTGCTGGGATTAAAGGCGTGCGCCACCACTGCCAAGCCTACTCTATGCATTTTTAAGCATGCACAACAAAAATTCAGCACTCTTTTTTGGCCACCATCCCTGTGTCCAACCCCACTGTTTGACATGGGTGGACCTACTGATTCTACCATTGTACCATCGGACCAGCACCCATGGCTTCCTCAAAGTGACATATTTAAGATACTTGGTGGCTTTTCCGATGTGCACACCCTTGATGGCCTGGGCAGATTCATGTCTGTTCTTAAAGTGAACCTGAAGATTTGAACCTCTTGATTTGCATGATTTTGTAGGGGTTTCTGGGTCGAGAGAGTAGCGAACCAGCTTCACAGGTCACCTCAGGCTGCTTACAGCAAGAGTGACATTAGCAGCTTCTAACAGGAAAAGTATTGTATGGTTTTGCTCCATGGAATAAGATCTAGGGAAAGGCTAGTAGGTAGGCACTCAGTGGACTAGTTCTCACGTTTTCAGTAGGCTTGAGAATTTTGAAGAGAAAGTTTTATCTTGAGAAGCCACTGAAAGAAAAGGCGATTTTAATTTAAAGAAATGAGAGACATCTGGCCAGGCAGTAGTGGCTCACACCTTTAATCCCAACACTTGGGAGGCAGAGGCAGATGGATCTCTGAGTTTGAGCTCAGTTTGGTCTACTGACCGAGTTCCTGGACAGCCAGGGCTATGTAGAGAAAGCCTGTCTCAAAAACAAACAAACAAACAAAACAAAACAAAACAAAAAATGCAAACAAGAACAAAACAAAAGAAATGAGAAATGTCAAGGTTGCTGTGCTCAATTACAATGAGAGACTATCTCAGAGGCCAGAGGCTGTTTGCTGATCACAGAAGTGGGCACCAGGCTGGGGAAGTCCAGGAAGCAGATTTGGGCTTCAAAGAATGATAACAGTGTCATAAAATTTGCTCAGCTGCAGCCAGCTCCAGTATCCCAGAGAAGGCATACTTTTAAAGACAGAATGTGTTTTTCACTAATTATGATATTTGAATTTTTATTTTCCGACAATGACCAGAAAAAAACACAGAAGCTGCCTAAGTCTGACCCTATGAATGGTCAAAAAAAGTTTTCCTACTGGATAAAAGTTTAAGTGAAAATTTGGAAGACCTCCTGTCCTTCCCTCCCTCCCTTTCTCTCTTCCTCCCCTCCTTCCTTTTCAGTGTTAAGCATCAAATTGAGGGCCTTGAGCATGCTAGGCAAGAACACCACCACCTAGCAATGTTTTTGAGCCAACAAAGACATTCTTGAAGTTGACCGTGATGGCATAGACTATAATCTCGGCACTCTGGACATGGAGGCCAAAGGATTAAGTGTTTGAGGTCAGCTTTGGCTACATAGCAAGATCCTAATTGAAGAAGAGTGGAGTGGAGGGGGCGTGGTTGCTTAGTAGAGCTTGTTCAAATTTCTGAAAACCTGCCTAATCTGTACTAGACTAGATAACACAACTATCTTGTGGAGTGAGGTGATCTCAGGATAAATTTGCACTTGTAGGAAATCTACTATGTAAAGCATGTGCCTTTCCCTCTGCTCAGCTGGTGGGGACAAAGTAAGTGTTCTGGTTTTCTGCTCCAACGTCTGCCCTAGAACCTTCATCAAACTATGAACTTAACTGAGTGTAATAAAAATGACTTTGATTATTTGTATTTAGAATTTACTACACTTTTAGTGCACGTGTGTGCGTGTGTGTGCGTGTGCGCGTGTGCGTGTGTGTGCACGTGCATGTGTGTGTGTGTGCGTTTTGCAGCACCTGAGTGAAAGTCAAAGGACAACTTTCAGGAGTTGGTTCTCTTCTACTTTGGAGGTCCTGGCTGTTGAACTCAGGTCTTCAAGCCTTGGCAGTGAGCGCCTCTATCTGCTGAGCCATCCCACTGGCCAGATTGTTTGTATCCAGTTTATTGGTGCCCTTCTTTAGAGAAACTTTCCTGGATTTCTGTTTGTGGTGGTTATATTTATTATCCAATGCTTGCAGCTCAGGAACCAGGAAATGTTTCATTTGCTCCCTGTGTAACAGAAGTGCTAGTAGTACCTCAGGTTCATGCAAGATTCATCTCTAAGAGCTGCTTCCTCTGAGCTTGTGGGATTGCCCAGGAGGCTGTTGTGGACAGGTGGGGTCTCTTCACATGGGGTAGACTGGGAAAGTGGTCTGTCTTGTGGGATTGCCCAGGAGGGCTGTTGTGGACAGGGGGCATCTCTTCACATGGGGTAGACTAGGAAAGTCATCTGTCTGTGGTTCTTCCCTTTCACTCTTGACTCTGCAACCCCGGCTCATGTTAATCCTCTGACCTCTGGTCTCCCTTGCTTGGTGACTTTGTGCCTGACAGCTTCCATCAGTCTTGGGCTGGGAACAGGAAGGCTTGGGAATATGACTGACTAAAGCCTTGGGTCTAAATTCCCCCATGCCTCAGGCCACGGTTGGTAATCACAGGTTACAGCAGGTATGTACTGGCTCCAACAGCCTTTAGGATATTGTTCTCAGTGTTGAACATCATCTGCATTATTGAAACAAAATATGTGAGAGGGTTTTCTTCTTCCATGCTGTGTCCTTTCTCATCTCAAACTTCAGGCAAGGTTGTCTCCGTTTTTATAACTTCCTGTGACATGGGTAGTTCCTTCTCTTCCTCTGATGTAGACACTATCAGCAGCATGAATAAGAATTACAGCAAGCCTAGGAACACACTGAGCCATTGTGAGAATCAAATGATTTGCTCTGTACCAGCACAGCCTCCCACCCACCCCATCCCCACTCCGTGGTGGTCCCCAACACCTGATTCACCAGTCATACAAGTGACTGGTTGTTGTTGGCTTCTTTTAATGTTACAGTACAGCATATCTTTGGGTGCTGTTTTTCTTTTCTCTTTTCGTGTGTATAGTGTTATACTTGCATGTGTTCACACATATGACTATGTGCACAGAGGCCAGAGGAGGATGGAGAATGGTCCATTCTATCATTTTCTCCTTATTGCCTTGAGAGAGCATCTCTCACTGAACCTGGAGTCAGACTGACAAGCAGCAGGTTCAGGGACCCTCCTGTCTCCCTGCCCCTTCTCCCAGTACCGGGGCAACAGGCAGATTCCACCCCATCCAGCTTTTTATGTGGGTTCTTGGGCTTGAACTGAGGGTCTTACAAGCAGTCTAATCAACTGAGACACTTCTTCTGCCTGAGTCTCTATAGTTTTTTTTTAATTTAAAAAAGTTGTGTATGATGTGTGTGTGTGAAGTATATGTGTGAGTAGGGACATTTTCATGCCACAATATGTTTGTGGAGGTTGGTCTTCTCATTCCATTGTGGGATCTAAGAATCAGATTCAAACCCTGAGGCTTGTGACAAGCATGTCTACCCACTGAGCAATCTGATTGGCCATCTTCTGAATAAGAGATGTTCATAAGCAGAAAGGTATGTTACTATCTGGTTTTCTCAGCTGGAGCACTGTAAATTAAATGTCTGTGTACCTACAGGTAGAATATCCTCTAACCACCTGGATGGCTCACTTGTCTGGTGAAGCCATCAGAGGTGGGTGATGTTGCCGAAGTGGGGTGATGGGGACCAACTCAATGCCATATGAAGTTTCCACAGCATAAAAAAGACCATTCGAACGGCATGTTCTTCACAGTGCCAAACAGCCCAAGCAAAGGAAAAATAAAACTGCTAATTTTGCCGAAATTTGAATCCTCCCGGGTTGTCCCAATATATAAAAAGTTATTAAAATATTTTTATTACATGCATTCCCACGAAAGTGTCTCTATGGAATGACACTTGCGTGATGTCTCATTTGAAAACACATACTGGGGATGAGAGAGGGTTCAGCGGGTAAGGCGCCTGCCTCCAAGCAGAACACCTGAGTTTGATCTTTGGGATGTACATGGTAGAAAGAGAGAACCATCACCCACAAGTTACCATCTGATCTCCACAGGGATCCCATTACACTTGTGTGAGATCACACACACACACACGCACACACACACACATCCACATGTACCAAATACATGTAAAAATCTTTAAAAGCATATGTACTGGAGCTCAGTGACTGTGACTTTCCAGTCACCGAGAACACTTTAAATGAGTAGGGATTTGATGCAGCAAACACTTGTGTGCTGTGAAATTCACAGTACAACAAGGATCATGATCTATTGTTTACTTTCTCTTGACAATTTGTCTCACTATTTTGTATTAACTGTTCGAAAGGGAGTTGTCTGGGGGGTATTCCTACCCAAATATGTGAATGAACCAGGAACTTAAATCTAAAAGCCGTCTTACATTTTATATTGTCTGTCACTATTTTCAAACCCGGTTTGTCAGGGCTGGGATTTTGAGGGTGACCCTGGTTATCCCCTGTAGGGCTATTTCTTTCCCTGGTCTGCTGGCCTTGCACTACCACTTACTCACTCTCCTGACAGACATTCTCCTTCACCCATTATACCTCCTGCCCCTTCCATCTTGAAGGAAAGACAGTGTCGTTCCCTGAATGCAATTCCTCTTGTTTTAAGGTTGAGAAAATGCAGCCTAGCAAATCCATTGGGAGACTTGCCCAGATAGAAGACAGTCAAGCTAATCATCCACAAGGCTCCATTGTCCACTCAACATTCACTTTCTACTTCTTCTATGAATTCCCTCCGATACTTCTATTGTCAGCGTTTAGATTTTAGGTGATATGGGATTTCCCTCTGTATACTGTGATTACCATTAATGAATAAAGAACTGCTTTGAGCCTATAGCAGAGCAGGGTGGGGAGGACTGGATTGAATGCTGGGAGGAAGAAGGGCGGAGTCAGAGAGAAGCCATGTAGTCCCGCCGTAGCCGGATGGAACTTTACCTGGTAAGCCACTGCCACGTGGCAACACACAGATTAATAGAAATGGGTTAAATTAATATGTAAGAACTAGCCAATAAGAAACTAGAGCTCATGGGTCAAGCAGTGATTTAATTAATACAGTTTCTGTGTGGTTATTTTGGCTCTGGGCGGCCGGGATGAACAAGCGGCCTCCTTTTACATGCTTTTCTAAAATAGAATAGTCCCAGCTCATTTTGGTTTTAATTTGCATTTTCCTAATGAGAAATACTAAGTAGTCTGTCTCTGTAAGTTCTTATTGACGGTTGTGTACCTTTCGGTGCATTGTCTTTTCAAATATGTTGCCCACTATTGAAATGTTTGTCTTAATACTGAGTTACTAAGGCTTAACATGTGTATTAGATTCAAATCCTTTATCAGGTAACTGTCTTACATATTTTCTCCCAATCTATGGCTTGACAGTTCATCTTTTTAATGTTGCCCTTTGAAGACCAAATAAATTTCAGTTTGATGAAAGCCACCAGTCAACTTCTTATTTACACAAGGATGCTTTTGGTATCACATCTAAGAAATGTTTGCCCAGACCAAGGTCACAAAGATTTTCATCTCTTTTTACTGCTGAAAAGTTTATAGTTTCAACCCTCGTATTGAGGTCTATAATTTTTCTTGCGTGAATTTTTGCTGTGTTATGAGAAAAGGAATCTGAGTTGCCTTTTTTTTTCCACATTAGATGTGCAGTTTTGCCAGCCCTATTTATTAAAAAAGAAATTCAAATCTTATTGTTTACCTTGGAGGCCATTTTCAAAATGCATGGGCCATAAGCATGTAAGATTACTTCTGTATTCTCTGTCCTAACCCACTGATCTCTTCCTGTTTGTGGTAGCACCACACTGTCTCCATTACTGGAGCATTATACTGAATCTTCAGTCAAGCCACGTAGGGCCTCTGACCTTGTTCTTTTCCACAGTGGATTTGACTGTTTGGGGTCCTTGTGTTCTCTGCAAATTTTAGGAAAACCTGTTGGATTTTTATAAAGATTGTGATGGATTAGTAGGTTAATATGGAGGGAATTAGCAACTTGCTATTAAGTTTTCCCAGAGCACAAGTGTGAACATCTGTACTTATATATTTAAGTCTTATTTAATTTCTCTCAATGGTCCTTCATAGGTTTCGGTCATTTGGTAAATAAAATTCCAAGTATTTTGAACCTTTTTGATAGTATTTGGAAAGAAATTGTTTCCTTAATTTTGTTTTTCAATTGCTTGTTTCTTGCTTATAAAACTAAATCTGCCATAGTACGATTTTGCTTCATTCTAATATGAATGATTATCATTATAGTGAGTGCTGGTAACTGTGCCCAGAGGAGGGAACCCTTGTACACTGTGGCTGGGAATATACATTGGCATAGTCACTATGAAAAACAGTGCAGAAATAAAAAATAAAAACACAACCAAAATAGAACTACCGTAGAGTCTAGCAATCTCAGTTTTGGGTATATAGCCAGAGAAAATGAAATCAGTGTGTCATCCCTCATTGTTGCACCATACACATTAGCTAAGATATACAAGCAACCTAATCTTATCAGTGATGAAATAAAATGTGGTGTAGGCAGAGGCTGTTTGTTTGTTCTTGGCCACCCAGATCCGAAATAAGCACACAGAAACTATATTAATTACAATACTATTTGGCCAATAGCTTAAGCATATGTCTAGCCAGCTCTTACATTTTAAATTAACCCATTTCCATTATTCTGGGTATTACCACAAGTCTCGTGGTTTACCAGCAAGGTTCCAGGGCGTCTTTCTTCTTTGGCAACTACATGGCATCTCTTTGACTCCGCCTACTCTCTCTCTATATATCTCTGTTCAGATTTCTCACCTGGCTACATTCTGCCCTGCCATAGGTCCAGAGAAAATTCTTTATTAACCAATGGTAATAAAACATATTCACAGCATACAGAGTGGAATTCCACATCAATGTAGCACAGGTGTTAGCGTAATGGAATACTATTTGGCCACAAAAAAAAAGAATTAAGGTGTAGCATGAGTAATAAAAACCCAGAGACAGATATTGGAATTCAAGCTGAAGATCAGAAAAGCAGAGCAGTAAACCACTAGAGAGACCTTTTACCTCTACCAATGCTCAGACCAAAGGGGCAATTCTCAGACTGCCTAGACTGCACTGTCTCCACCAAACCTCAGACTCCACACTTTAGTGAGCTCCTGTCTAGTGAATGGAGTGGTGGGCTGCGTTCCCAGTGCCTAGCCGCCCGGCTCATTTTCACCCAAAATAAATACACGGAAACACTGCCTGGCCCATTAGCTCTAGCCTCTTATTGGTTAACTCTCACATCTTGATTAACCCATTTCCATTAAATCTGTGCAGCACCACGAGGCTGTGGCTTGACGGGAAAGATCCTAACCTACATCCGTCTCAAGCCGGAGCTTCATGGCATCTGCCTAACTCTGCTTTCTTTCTCCCAGCATTCTG
>LOJH01019575.1:0-12009 GCA_001685095.1 Ellobius talpinus | reverse complement strand
GAGAGAGAGAGAGAGAGAGAGAGAGAGAGAGAGAGAGAGAGAGAGAGAAAACCAGGTTTTTATACCAAAGAAATTTAAACTGCCAAACACCACAATGGTGTTGAGAAACTTGGAGGGGAGGCACCATTTGGGACATTCTGGGAATATGGTGAGTAGCTTTGAAGGTGGCTGCTGGTGAGGAATGAAAAGGTTCTAGATCAAAGGTCAGAAAACTTGGGGTCCAAGGAGATCTTCCACCACCTAATCATGTGAACTCGGGCGTTCTTATTCATAAAACAAAGTCTCCTGAAGCTGCTCCCTAGGCCCCTTCTAGGCCCACCACACTGCCTGCAGAACACCATGTTCTGATCTGAGTACTCAAACTATTCAGTCATGTCTAATTCATCAAGCCATAAAGGGATTTAATATTTAGCTAGTGATTTTGAGTATGACTTGATAATTCAAGTAAGTGGTGGCCTCATGATTTATCGAACACATCAGCTTGCCGCTAAAGTGCCTTGGGTTCTGGCTTTAAACGGCTAAATACTGTTTCCTTGAAATGTGACCTCCCGTTCTCAATGCACTGTTTCCCTCTCACCGAGTCATTCCCACTTCTAGAACCTGTCTGGCGTGGAGAGAATGCGGCCACCTTTTGAAAGGGTTTGGGAACTCGAAAGAAGAAATGGCACCTCAGCTTCCTTCGTTTCCACATATATGCAATACCTAATGTCATTGCAACCTCTTTACACGCACACAGATACTCAGTCACCATTGCCTAGATCTCCACAAGGTTAGTAAAACAGCATAGACGGGGTCACCACTGTGCCATCAACGTTACTTAGAGAGACTTGAAAGCCAAAACCATGAATGGCTAGGGTGGGAAGTGGGGTTTCACTGAAAGTTAAAATGCCTACTGCATATTGTACATTGTACTGGATTTGGCCCTGGGTACAGTAAAGATGCAAAGGGTTGCTTGGATGTAAATATAATTTTTGGAAAGGGTCTCACTCCATTGCTCAGGCTAACTTCAGACTCAGAATCCTCCTGTCTCACTTCCTGAATGTTTACAAGCCTATGCCACCACCGCCTGCAGGAGAATTTCTAACTGTGACTCTTTAGAGGCTGAACTTGATGGTACCTTGACATGATGGTTCAATAACAAAACTTCAGCTCAAGATAATCAATATCTGATAAACCTAATCCCAAATAAGAGAAGACCGCCCACTGCCAGATGCTAGAATCTCCAAGTACAAACATTAGCTGTGGCTTTTATCCACAGGCCTTTCTTCCAGGTTAGGCATTGCATACCAAGTTCCCTGTCATAATCCCAAGAGCAACGTTACCCCAGAGAGATTCACAGGCACACATCTAAGTCAAGGCAGTGAAATGAGGCAACTGAAAAAGGGTTCAGTTGCAAATACACTAAGTGTTCTGGGAAGTGCATATACATTTGAAAGCTAATTGCTTCTTTAAGTTCTTTGAGTATCATATTCATGGAATTTAAAAAATTACTGATTTACTTGATGAAGAGTTTAGCAAATGAAGAAATTGAAGCTTAATTTCCAGATGCTTTGATTGCTCCTAAATGCTTTTAGTTTTTTTTAAATGTGTTTTACTGTAATACATCAAATGCTTTAGAATCCTTCGCTCTGGAAATACAAACCCGCTGCTTAATCACACAATAAGTGAATCCCTGACATCCAAGCAGGTCAAGGGACCTGACCTGGAAGTATCTTTTCTGGACTCTGTTGGGAGAGTCATCTGTCTTCTGCTGTTCAAATCACTCCCATCTCCATGGAAAATTTCAGACTGTTCTCATAGCTATAAATCTCTAGCCTAATATGACACGTGCTAGCCTGTGAGACTGCGCATTCCAGGGTATGGAAGCTTTCGGTTTGGTTCTTTTCCTACAGCTGACGGGCTTGCCTGCCTCCTCTTTCCACCATCCCCCCAACCCTGCAGTAGTAATCATACTGTGCAAAGGTGCCCTGAAGATGACTCAGACCAAAGGTTACAGCTGGTTCTTAGATTAAATTTGCAAAGTTCAGAATTAGATCCAGACTCCTTGCCATTGTGTGTTCTGGGGAAAAGTTCTTTTCTCTCTCTGAGCCTCAGTTTTTCCATCTGTATAACGGAGGGATTCATCACTACTATAATCATCATAAAACTCAAACAATATAATATAGTAACACACATGCATGCACACACATACACACACAGGTGCACACATGTCCACACATACACTAGCACACACACAGGCACAGCCTAGTTCTTGGCACACATGCACACATATACACACTCATGCACATGTACACACACATGCACCCACATAGTCTAGTTCTTGGTGCACAGTCAGAAATTACAACAGAAATTAATGTTGTCTCTGTTATTTCTAATTTCTGTCTGAAAACTATCCCCACCCAAGAAAATCAGCACAAGTCTCTGACTCTTTCAGTGGAAGGGAAACGAAGACTCTTGCCACCCAATTTACTTAATTTTCAGATGTGAAAATTCATGTCTTTCTGATCTAAGAGGCCAGCACCCACCACCAGAACTGAGGCTGTAGGTTATTCTGTTGCACACTCAAGTCTGCTCATTCTTTGGTGTGTATGGAATTTTTTCTTTTGCTTTCTTTCTTTCTTCTTTTCTTTTTCTCTTTTCCTTTCTTTTCTTTCTTTTTTTCTTTTTAGGTCACTTTCACTTTTAATTTTAACTAGTTATCCTGTGAGCCTTAGGCAAATCAAAATAGCTATGGGGAGAAAAAATCTGAAAATAGTGCAAAAATAATTAGGAAGACAAGCCTAGCTTGAAGGGAAGAGTGTAAGGTCTAAATAGGCTGACTTGAAATATTATAGAATAATGTTGTTGCAAGCACTGATAGTGTCTTTAATTTTCTAAATGTTTGGGGTCCCTCTCCCCAGAAAAATGCTGCCAAGTGCAATGTCTAGAATCTATTGCACATGTGCATGTTCAATGTCCCCTACATACCACCAACACTTAGGATCTGGAGAGCTCCAGGTTTCCAAAGTTTTCCATTGCGTATGCACAATGAGCTGTCTTGTATATGAGAGCCAAGTCCAAATACAAAATTCACTCATGTTTCATATGCACTCTACATAGGTCGGAGGGAATTTTATAACAATATTTTAAATAACATTGTGGATGAAACCAAATTTCGTGGTGCAGAATTTCTTACTTAAGGTGTTCTATCAGTGTTCAAGAAGTTGAAGATTTTAGAGCATTTGAGTTAGAGATTTTTAAATTAGGCGTTCCAAATATATTTTACAAATATGTCTTAAGAAGTCCCCACCTGCCTCCTCGCTGCTATGTTTCGGCTAAAGAAGAGTTAAGGTTTTGAAGGAGAGAAAGGATAAGCACAATGCTCTTCCCCTGTGATAGACGGCAATTTACCAAGAAATAGAAAATGGATCCCTCATAGTTGGGTAAGGCCCTTTCTGCTTCAGGAAGCTGGTCCACTGAAGCCCAAGCAGAAGAGGAGATGAAGGACAGAGTCTTGCTTAAACTGGACTAAGCATCTCATAGATAGCTAGAACTCGGAGCAAGAGCAGGAAGAGGCCATATTGCTTCACCCACCCCTCTTTGGTGCAGGTCAACATCGGCTTCCTTTTGTGCCCTTGTGCCTTCACCCTCTGCCTTCAGAGGAAGTCGCATGGTCTCTTTTGGCCTCTGGATTCTGGGGACAATTACTGGACACATCACAACCATATAACAGTGCTGTGGTTACATGAACCAGGGTAAGTAAGGATTTTTTTATTTGCTTTTCATAATCAAAATATGCCCACAATAAATACTACAAGCAATATGACAGGTGTATGGAGAATAAAAGCTATCTTGGGCTCATTGGAAGAGCACATGCCAGGCTACCACAAGGCTCTGGGCCCCATAGACAGCATTACAGGAGCCCAAACCAAACCTCACAAAGAACCAGAGACTGTCGGCCCAGAGTTCTTGATTTCTTGCCTTTTCCCCTCGGATCCCCTTTATGTGGTGATCAGAAACTAGCCCATCTTCTCTGAGTCATCATCCCAGGAAATGTGGGCATCATTCATTCAGCCATTATCCCAGGGAACGTCCTTCCCCTTTCCAGTTTTCTTCATTAGAAACAAAGCTTTAGTGACCATTTATGCTCACAGCTTTGTATGTTGTCGGGTGTCTAGAAATGCATTAAGAACCCTAATGGTGAAGCCTGAGAGGTAACTCGATGGTAAAGCGTTTGCCTAGCATACTTGAGGCTCTTGATGTGAACCTTAGTATTATAAAAACATTCTGAATAGAAGTTCCCATGAACATTGTACCAATTCACACTCTTAACACACTGTGCATGGCATTGCTCGTTCTCATCTGATGATGCTGGTGCTAGTATACTGAATGTTTGTAGTGAGGGAAATGGACTCCAGATCCAAGTTCACAGTAGGCGAGTGTCCTACCACTAAATTATCCACACAGCCCCCACCAAAGCTTTTTCAAAACCCAATAGGCTATAAACTATGTCTTGTTTATTTTCCAACTCCTTTTCCATTTAAGCAATTTTTCATCTTCCCTAAGATGTTTGTGGACGTGTGTGGCTTTTTTGTTTTGTTTTGTTCTGTTTTGTTTTGTTTTTTGGCTTCAAGACAGTGTTTCTCTGTGTAGCCCTGGCTGTCCTGGAACTCCATCTGTAGACCAGGCTGGCCTTGAACTTGACTCACAGAGATCCGTCTGCCTCTGCCTTGTGAGTGCTGGGAAATGTTTTGTTTTTTGAGACAGGGTCTCAAACCATAGTCAGGCTGGCCTAGAACTCATGTAGTTCAGGCTATTCTCAAATGTGCAGCAATCCTCCTGCCTCAGGCTTCTGAGGACTGGGATTACAGACATGAGCCACCACACCCGTGTGTCTGTGTGTGTGCATTTTGTGAAATTTCCCCTCATTTTTACCTAGATTTTTATATTTTGTCTCTCCATGATGATTTAGGAACTGTTCATACATTTGCACAGCATATTTGGTTTGGTATATATTATGATTTTTTTAACCATCTTTTATTTTGGTATCTTTTGATACATAAATCTATGTCGGTTTCCTTTTGCTATAATACAATGGCCACCACATGCTGCCTATAAAGAAAATAGGCTTTTTTGCTTATTTTATATTTACTAGTTTGCATGTGCATCTGTGCACGCCATGGTGTGAATCTGAGGATCAGAACAAGACCCAAGAGTTGGTCCTCTTCTTCCACGTGGGTCCTGAGGCCTGCACTCAGATCATCAGGCTTGGAGACAAACACTTTTACCTGCTGAGCCATCTCATCTGACTGAAAAAGAGGCTCATGTAGCTATAACTTTGGAAAGTAAGAGTCTAGGATTCAAACCTCACTGGTTTTGCCTCTGATAAGGGCCTACCAAGAGGTAACATCATGTTGAGGACATGGAAGAAACAGAAGTTCCCTTGCTAGACAGGAAATCAGAGAGACTGGAGTTCCACAGTTCCTTCTGGAGAAAAAAAAAAGCCCTAAATGACCCAAAGGCTTCCTTCCCTTACTCTACTCCCTACTACCTCCCAGCATCCCAGCATATGAATCTTTGTGGTGAACCCTAAACATATCTGTAGCAAGGTCCTTGAAGTTTTTGAGGTGGGAACTGTTGGTCTTTTGTCAATGACTACTGGAAGACATGTCCCTCTCTGGCCAGCTGTCATTAGCCCTCCCAATTGCATCCATAAAAGCCAAGGTGCTATCCTTTAGTCCAGTTTCTTTCTGAGCTTTTAAATTTGGTGCTTAGAGTTTAACCCAACTGGATATTATGCTTATGATACACGTAATATATAAGTCTCATGTTTTCTGAGACTACAGCTCTTTCCAAATCATATTGGGAAGTTTATTTGTCTCATTAAGATGTTGCTTTTCTAGCTGGTTCGTGGTGGTGCATGCCTTTAATCCCAGCCCTCAGGAGGCAGAAGCAGGCAGATTTCTGTGAGTTTGAGGCCAGCCTGGTCTACAAGAGCTAGTTCCAGGACAGGCCCCAAAGTTACAGAGAAACTCTGTCTCAAAAAAAAAACAAAACAGAACCAAACCAAACCCAAAAAAGAAAAAAAAAGTTGCTTTTCTAGCCCTCCTGTTGTTTACGTTGTTTATAGCTTTGATTCTGAATTATACCTTAAGTTCCACTTGAGTTTTGCCTTTCTGTATGTAACTAAACAATATGGATTATTTAAGGTTACGTTAGAATATTTAGAAAATTGAAGGCAGATTGTTTTCTTCGTTGTGTGTGTTTTGTTCGGTCTGGTATTCTGGATTCTAAACCAGTTTTCCAAGTACCGTTATCTCCTGCTTCGTTGCTAGAATTGCCTACTTGTAAGTTAATTTAGAAAGCTGACATCTTAGCTGGGCACTGGTGACCCACGCCTTTAGTCCCAGCACTTGGGAGGCAAAGGCAGGCAGATCTCTGAGGCCAGCCTGGTCTACAGAGCAAGTTCCTGGGCAGCCAGAGCTACACAGAGAAACTCTGTATCAAAAAGGCAAAAACAAACAAACACACCTAAAAAAGAATTAAGAACGTTGACATCCTTAGATTCTTTCATTTAGAGACCAGTACAGCTTTCTATCTTGTTCTTCCGGGGACTTCGCAGTGTTCTTGTTGGTTTATTCCTAGCCGGGGTAGGGGGGGGTAGGNGGGGAGAACACGGGGCCTGGGAAGGGGGGGACAAGACACGGGGACTTTTTAAAACCTTGATGTTGCCATTAGGAATGGGAATCTGTTGCTTTTATTTTTCGATAGAGAAAACCAAAGAAGGAAGAAAAGAAAGTAAGACTTGAATTAAAAAGAGAGGGAAAAGAGTGAAGGAGGAAGAGGGATAACAAAAGGGTGGGAAGGGGAGCAAGAACTCCCGGTGGGTGTGGCTTCCAGCTAGGAAGCCTTGAAGGCTGAAGGTTAGGATGAGCAAGCGGTACAGCAGACAACAGCGGGGGAGCCCGTTTGGACTCAGCCTGGGAATCATGCGCATTTCTGCTCACCAGCGGTGTAATCCTGTTCCAGTTACCCAGTTACAATTCTCACTTGTAAAACGTGGAAAATAACTGCGCTGGCGATCCTAGGGTCAACTGAAATAGCCTAAGGTGGCTGCTTGACGGGCTCTCTCCCCAAAACGGAGTCCCCCACAGTGTGAGTCCTCTGCCCTCATGGCTTTCCCCTGCTCTTCGGCGGCTGTGGAAATCCAGGAGTCTACCCAGGACAACGCAGAGCCTTAATCTTACAGTGTTAGGAGATGCATCTTCTAAGACTGCAGAATATACAGGCAAGCATGCCAAAGGGTCTTTTAAAACGCAGTAGAAAAGACACGTGGTATGAGCTTACTATGAATCTGGAAGAAAAGTCTCGTAATCCTGAAAAAAAAAAAAAGATCATCCACTACACAAGGAGGCATTGTTGAACTGTGGATCCTTATTTAGGACTAAATCCCCACTGAGAAGCACCATCTATTTCTACCGAACAAAGGGCGCCTTGTTCAGGGGACAATGCTGGCCACATAGCACTGGAAAGCGTCGCATCCCCATGGTGATAGCAACCCCCACCTCCACCACCTCCACCCCACCCCCAGCCCTGCAGCATCTAGAGTGGTGGTACCACCTGACCAGAGCCTCTCCACTGACCGACATCCCTCAAGCTCCGGGGATGGAAAACGGAACTGGGCCAGAGCTCCTGGCCACACAGCCTGTTCACTCCAGGGTTCAAACCCTCCTGGAACGTCAGATTTATGCGGCGTGAGAATAAAAGAGAGGAAGGAAAACCTACAAATTGACTAAAATGCCCCTAAGGAGCTTTCCCACAGAGGCATGCACATTTGTTCCTACCTGTGGCTCTCTTGCACGTGAAGAACACTTGCGAATCAGTCCAGATTTAACATGCCCCTCCCCGTGCTGGGAGCTAGAGGAAGTCTTTTGTCCTGTCTGAGCCTCAATTTCATCTTCTGAAAAATGGGCTTCATAACTGGGACCTCGGAGAGCTGCCCCAAGAATTCAATCAGTCAGATATAAAAACGTGCTCCATCAAAATCAGAATTATTCTTTTGTCACATGGGGAACTGCACTTGGAGACTGTGAAATCTGTGGTGGTTTAGGATTCTACTTTTCAAAGGGAAATTTGATTTCTCCAGTAGCTGAACATGAGCATCATATGACTCTGGGGATAGTGAATGATGTATCTTATTAGGTGATTTTTTTTTGTTCTTAAAACAGGGCAATCCTCACATAGCAGTGGATGGTCCTAGATCCTTCCATATGTGAGCAGCACAAATTGCTTCAGGGAGTAATAATTTTTTTTTAAAGTGAGAACCCAAAGTTGGGAGGGGACGAGGAGTTGGGAGTGGATCTGGGAGGAGTTAGGGGAAAGAGTAGGGCATTAATATGATCAAAATTCATTGTATGCATATTTAAAAGTCTCAGAAATTGATAAAAATGCTATATTAAAAGGGAGTGGTTTCAGGGTTGGAGAGATGGCTCAGAGGTTAAGAGCACTGGCAACTCTTACAGAGGTCCTGAGTTCAATTCCCAGCAACCACATGGTGGCTCACAACCATCTGTAATGAGATCTGGTGCCCTTTTCTGGTGTGTAGGAATATATGCAGACAGAACACTGTATTCAAAATAAATAAATAAACCTTTTTTTAAAAAGGGGTAGTGGTGGTTTCTCTTAACCACTGAGCCGTGTTTCTATATGACCCACACACTGACATTTATTTCACTGAACCTAAAGGTCAGCTGTATTCAGAGTCCAGTCACATCTATCACATATTCAGCCACTAGCTGGTCAAAGCCCTGACTTCAATCCCTGCACCCCATATGCTGGGTGTGGTGACTTAGATCTGTAACTGTACTGGAGAGGCGAAGCAAGAGGATCAGAGCTTCACTGTCATCCTGGGCTACTTAGTAAGTTCAAGGCCAACCTGAAATATAGGAGATCCTGCTTTAAACAAACAAACTCAAAAAGAAAGAAAGAAATTGCATACAGACACAGTATCCACTCCCTGCCCCCCCTTTTTCTAGACAAGGTGTCTCTTCGGAGCCATGACTGCCCTGGATCTCGTTCTGGAGACCAGGTAGTCTCCAATCAGAGATCTGCCTGACTGCCTCCCCAGTGCTAGGATTTAAGGCATGGGCCACCACACCAGACCTGTTTTTAGGAGCTACATCAAGCAAGAGTGTTGGAAACAATAATAAATGAACTACATTTTCTTGGGGAAGAATGCTTGTATCAATCGAGTTTAACAATATCAACGCTCTTCTCAAATCCCTGAACTGAACAATGTAACTCATAAAACTATTTTTGCAGCTTCCTTTAGAAAATGGAAATGTGAACATTCATTGTGAAGGGATGTTAGATTTTTTTTCAAAAGCCTTCTATGTATCAACAGAGATAATATTGTGTTTTTTGTCCTTGGGTCGGTCCATTTATGTGGAAAGTGTTGCATTTATTGATTTGTGTGTGTTGAACCAACATCCCTGTATCTCTGGAATTATGCTAACTTGATCATACTGAATGATCTTTTTGATAGATTAGTTGATATATTTTAAATTTTGTATATGTGGGGGGTGTGTACACATGAGTCAAGGTGCCCTCAGAGATCAGAGGTGGTGGATTCTCCTGGAGGTGGAGATACTGGTGGTTATGAGCTGCCAAATGTGAGTGCTAAGACTTGAACTTGGGTCCTGTCAGAGTAGAATGTGCCCTTAACCACCAAGTCATCTCTTCATCCCCTACAGTTTATTTTATTTCTATTGTGAATAATCTTTTTGATGTTTTCTTGAATTTGTTGAGAGTTTTCCTGAGAATATTTACAGCTATGTCCATCAGAGAGATTGATCTATAATCTACCTGAGCCTGGACTTTTTAAAATTGAAACTATAAAAAATGTTTTATTAACATATGTATTAATTATGCATAGTAATGATCTGCATTTTGATGTTGTCATACATGTACAGAATGTAATTTGATTTATTCACCCTTTATTACCCTGTCTTGGTTTCCGACCACTTTTATTAATGCTCTTCCTCTTCCCAAGTAGTTATTCCTCTACCTTCACACCCCCTGCCTTGATTATAGGAGCAAGGGCACATCACTGAGGAAAATCTCAGTCTCCTCATTGATCACTAACTGCACATAAGTCCTCAGTAGAGCTAGGGATCTATGAACTCCTCCGTCTTCTATGGTTGGGTATTGACAGGTCAAAATTTGTGTAAAACTTATGCAAGTAATCATGGTTGTTGTGAGTTCAAAAGTGAGGCTTCCTTGTCTGCCTGGAAGTCAGCATGCCACACCTATTCTCCCCAAGTTAGGGGGGCTTTATTTTATTATTGCCTAAATTTTGTGGCTTACTATACATCTGTTTACATTATTTATTTCACTTTGGTTTAATTTGATAGGTCATATGCATCCATAAACCACCCATTCCTTTTAAATTTTCCAATTAAGGAAAATACAAGTGTCTTTAAAGTATCTCCATTTTTTCACCATTTTATTTTTGTTATACATATTTGCTTCAGATCAATTTCTAAAACAAGTTTGGGTAACTGAAGGGCCCATATGAGTGTTTTATATTGTCTATACCCAAGGTATGCTGTGTACAGTCTGAACTAAAACAGGATATAGCATCTTTGTAAAGACAGGCTTTGAAGTGATAATCCAGTAATTTAGGATGCTTCCTTTCTGTGGCCGAGGGCTTGAGTCACACCTCCAGCTAGGTATAGCTAGAAGCCTAGGGTATAGACCACCAAGAACAAAACCAGGTACTGGCTGTGATTTCTGTATTTCACTGGTATCTATTGTGATGTTTCCCTTATAATCTCTAATTTCATTAATATGAGACCCCCCCAGGGCTGGGGGTTGTTTTGCTGAACTTACTTATCTTTTCAAAGAAACAATTCTGTTTCCTGAAATATTCACATGGATTTTTAAATTTGCATTTTGTTAATTCTACCATTATCTTTTCCTTTCATTGACTAAGTTTGAATTTGACTTGCTCTTTTTGTCAAGGTCCTAAGATGCATCATCAAGTTGTTTGATATTCCTCCACTTTTTAATGCAGATACTTATAGCTATGAACTTCTCTGCTTAGGATTACTTTCATTGTATTTTTTTAATTTATTAGATTTTTTAAAAATACCAATCCAAGTTCCCACTTCCTCCCCTCTTTCCATTCCCTCCACACACTCTCCCACCCCCCCATCTAATCCTCAGAGAGGGTAAGGCACATTGCTTTGTGGAAGGTACAAGGCCCTCCCTACTATATCTAGGCTTGGCAAGGTAACCATCCAAAGAGAATAGATTCCCAAAAAGCCAGTACATGTGGTAGGGATAAATCCCAGTGCCACTGCCAGTGGCCCCCCAGTCTGCCCCCGCCATGCAACTGTCAACCACATTAAGAGGGACTAGTTTGGTCCTATGCTTGTTCCTTCCCAGTCTGGATGGAGTTGGTGAGCTCCCATTAGCTCAGGTAGACTGTTTTAGTGGGTGAACCCATCATGGTCTTGACCTCTTTGCTCATAGTCTCATTCCTTTCCCTCTTCAACTGGACTTTAGCAGCTCAGTCCAGTGCTTTGATGCGGGTCTCTGCCTCTGTTTCCGTCAGTTGCTGAATGAAGGTTCTATGGTGATATTTAAGATATTCATTAGTCTGATTGCAGGGCAAATCAAGATTGGGCCCCCTCTCTTCTATTGCTTAGGGTCTTAGCTGGAGTCAGCCTTGTCGATTCCTGGGAATTTCTCTAGAGCCAGGTTTTTGTTAACCCTACATTGGCTCCCTCAATCAAGATATCTCTTTCCTTGCTCTCATCTCTGTCTTTCTCCATCTCAATTATCCCATTCCCTCAAGTTCTCCTCAACCCTCCCCTTCTCCTCTCCTCTTCCTCTTCCACCCTCCCTTCACCCCCACCCTCATGCTCCCAATTCTGTCAGATAATCTTATCTGTTTCCAATTTCCAGGTAGAACTATATATGTTTTTCTTTGGGTTTACCTTATTACTTAGCTTCTCTAGGATCATG
>LOJH01019574.1:3944-20129 GCA_001685095.1 Ellobius talpinus | reverse complement strand
AACCACATGGTGACTCACAACCATCTGTAATGAGATCTGGCGCCCTCTTCTGGCATGAAGGCAGAATGTTGTATACATCATAAATAAATAAAATCTTTTAAAAAAGATTTTTATTATTTTATGGGAATGAGTGCTTTGCTTGCATGTATGTCTGTGTACCGTGTATGTGCCTCGTGCCCCAGGGTGTCAGTTCTGAACGTGTAGTTACAGATGGTTGTGATCCATCAGGTAGGTGCTGGGAACTAAACCCAGACCCTCCGGAAGAGTAGCCACTGCTCTTTGAAAGAATGAAAGAAAAGGAGAACATGACTGCTCCTAAGGGATTGAGGTCTTTATTATAGATATGAGGAAGAATACAGGCAGAGGCAGGGGCATCCGGAAGTGTCCTGAGTAGACAGGACCAGCAGACTGAGATAGGCCATGCTCAGCTATACAGAGCCAGGGAGACCCCGTGCATGTAAATGAAGCATCAAATGGGGGCTATCAGAGAAGAGCTCCCAAGTTTGGATGGGGAGAATGCGGCTGAGCTGGATTCTAATTAGCCTGGCCAGCCATCTGCTTCTTGCCAATGGCAGGAAAGGAGGCACTTGGTCGTCAGAGGGTTCCACAGGACAGTTGGCACCCAGGACTGTCTGTCAGCTTCCGGTTGCTTCGGTGTTTAGATGGTCTTCACACCCTGGGTTGCAGTCCTGCTGCTGGATGGCTCCCATAGGTGTAGGGCAGGTTTTACGTCACCTATGGTGCTGCGCCTGATCTCTGCCCCTGTTGGATTCAGGGCTTTTCATGTCCCTGCTACTGCTTCCCCTACAGCTGGGCTCATCCAACTGACCATGGGATGGACTGTCAGACTCCGCCGCCACTGCTCCGTGTCCTGGGGGCTTGTGCTCCCTATTGTCATAAAGCCCTGGTTTGGGGGCCACCTCCTAAACCGATCATCAGCCCCCATGCTGGGGTGAGCCTTTGGTGAGGTAGTTGCTTTCATGTTGCCCACACTCTTCACCCATATTCTTGTAAGGAACCCCAATAAACTTCCTGGCTCACTAAGCTAGACCTGGGTGGAACCGTTGCTTTGGCATGACACTGGCAACATCAGGGTGAATAGAAGTTTGTTGGTCTCTCTCCAGGAAGTCACATGCATGGAACTTGCCTCTCAGAATCTCACTCTTTAGATAGTTACATAGTTAAGGTCAAATCATTTCAAGAAACTTTAGGGATATATTGCTAATATCAAACAGAAAACAGCCAAGTGTAACATACTTCAATAATTTGGCCTCTTCTCACAAGGGAGCTCTAGCCACCTCCTGGTTTTGTTCAGTTAGTGATGTCACACAGTTTGCTAGGGTCAGCAGACCCAAAGAGTGACTTTCAGACACCACAGGACACAATCTTATCTGAACTAACAACTGCAGACGGAGAGAGCAGAGGCCAGAACAGGGAGCCTCAGCAAAGGGCCTCCTTTGTGTATCAGCTCCACCAAGCGTTCCTGAAAGCACAGTGTGCATCTGTGAGCTGCTGTAGCATGTTGAGGGGCTGGTCCTGCAGATCCAAAGCTGCAGGATTTCCATGACCGGGACAACAGCAGGATACCCAAGAGGAGTCCCCGTGAGGATGCATTATTGATAATGCAGAAGAAGCCAGAGGCATCAACCACTCCAATGAATGACTCATTGCAATGAAGGCTTGCTAGCAAAGGATATGGGATGTATGGACTAAAGGGTACACGGTGTGACTCACTGTGACACACAACAGGTTCCACCGTGAGATTTGTTTTGTTTTGTTTTTGTCTTTATTTATTTATTTTGGAGGGATGGTCATAAGGGCAAAGGGTAGTAATGAAGGGACGGGAGATGAGTGGGATTGGGGCATATGTCCAGACAGGGCATAAACCCATTGTTTCCTCTCCTTGCTCCAGGTCACCTCCCTCAGATGCTCCAGTGATGTCAAGCTCATCCTGACACAGCTTTCTGGGGAGGGAATTTTCCTGACAGCCACCAGACAAAGGCAGCAGCCTGGGGATAAAAGCAGAAAATCACTGAGTTCTCTCAGAACGGACTCTGCCTGTGTCTCAGATGCCGCATCAAGCAACGGTGGTGATTCAGTAGTGACTTCAGTAGTAGAGCTTTAGAAGAGCTTTAGAGGCTTCGTCACCGTGGAGGGCTCAAGGGTGGCTCACAAATCCTGATGGGAGAGCCTTGAAGAGAGCCAGGCGGTAGTGGCGCACACCCTTAGTCCCTGCACTTGGGTGGAAGAGGCAGGTGGAACTCGGTGAGTCTGAGGAGCAAACTCTACAGAGCAAGTTCCACAACAGGCTCCAAAGCTACACAGAGGAAACCCTGTCTCAATAAATAAATAAATAAATAAATAAATAAATAAAAAAAATGGCCAGAGGAGTAAAAATTCCTGTGGGGGGAAAAAAAGAGAGAAAGGGACTGTTTGAGGGAGAGCTGTCAGGGTGTCTGGGTGAGGAAACTGCAGAGCTGGGGTGGGTAGAGGATGGCGGATCAAGGGTCAGAGGGCAGGAGAGGGCTCCTGGAAATAGAATCCACCAATTTCACCTGAGAGATTTGTCCAACCCAGCTTTCATCTTGGTGGTAAAGTTATGTGACAGACATACATACTCACTCACACATGCAGACATACACACCCACACACATGCTCGCACACACACACACACATACTCAGAAACACACACAATCACAGACACAAATGCACACAGAGACATACTTATAAACACACAACACACAGATGCACACATTCTTAGGTACACTTACATACCCATAGACATACATGTTCACACTCAGACAAACATGCACAGACATACATTCACAAACACACATACACTCAGACACACACAGGCACCCTCAAACATACATACTCACACACAGACACAAACACATATATACACTTAAATATTCACAGACACACACACAGAGACATACTCTCTCACATAGACTCATGCCCTCATAGACACACACACACACACACACACACACACACACACAATGGTAATTCTCCTGTGTGTCCTGAGAGATTCCCTCAACACACACAGGCTTCACGTGTGTGTACCTATTAAATTCCATGGTGACCTAAGATTCCTGCTAATGCACGGGCAGCAGGGCTTCTGATCCACAAGAGCTTTGTCCTGTACCTGACTTAATTCAGTCACAAATAACAAGTTTTAAAAGCCCCCGAGAATCTCCCTCCTAACTACAGCTGAAACCACACTTTCTAGCATTGCTACCACCTCCAAAGGCAAGTGCTCCTCGCCGGGGCCAGGTTTCTTTGTCTCCTCTCTAATGGAGCAGGCCATTCTGGCTAAACTCTCAGGCCAACCTGCCTCACAATGCCCCACAGAGAGGCTGCCAAGCTCAGGCCCAGCCCTGGCTCGTTATCCACAGCAGGGCTCTCCCGTGACACCCTGGCTGGCCTTGCTGTCACCTCTCTTTGTGGGAGCGCGGTAACATCTTGGCTACCATGCACCCAGTCACAGGTCCTACCTTGTTTGGTAGATAAGGAGGGTCAAGTTTCACCCTACCGCCAAGACGGGAGGCTTCCCAGTTCTCCACAGAGCACAGGCTGCCTCAGCATTGGCACTCTGGGCCTGGGGTGGTCCACACCGGAGACGCTCACACAGAGAGTCACAGGAAGAGGAAGTGTGGTCACCAGAGCCTTAGCACTGAACTTCTCTCTCCAGTATGATGTCCCCACCTTTCCCTGCCAGTCAGTTCCTCTCCGTTTTCTTTTAGGCCCTAACTATCTCAGTTCTCCATGTCCTGCAAAGCCTCTTTCCTGGGGGGTGGGGAGTGGGGGACACTGAAGCTTCTGGCAAAGGCACTTACAGCGTGAGTCCACAGCAGAAATGCTGAACGCTTGTTAAAGACAAGGCTGGGTGTGGAGGTGGGAGGAGCTCATGAACTCTGACCCCTAGCTGAGGAGCTATTGACAGTTGATTGCTGGGGATAGTCAGTTTTCTTAAGGGTGTGGTCTCTGGTAAGCTGACCAAGGTCACTGGGTGGCCTAGCTGGATCTCTACATGGATGGCACAAACTGGGCTCAGTAGGCGTGGTAGTTTGAATAAAAATGGCCCACATAGGTTCATAGGGTGTAGCACTATTAGGAGGTGTGGCCTTGTTGGAGTGGGTGTGGCCTTATTGGAGGACATGTGCCCCTGGAGGTGGGTTTTGAGGTTTCAGAAACTCAAGCCAGGCCCAGTGTCACTCTCTCTTACTGGTGCCTGCTGATTTAAGTGTGTCCAGCACCATGTCTGCCTGCATATCACCATGCTTCCTGCCATGATGATAATGAACTAAACCTCTGAAACCATAGCCAGCCCCAATTAAATATTTTCCTTTATAAGAGTTACTGTGGCCGCAGTGTCTCTTCCCAGCAATAGAACACTAAGACACTGGATTTTAAAAAATAATAAGTGAAGACATAAAGTTGGGAGGAGAGGTGGAGATGGATCGGAGAGAAATGGGGTGAATAGATCCCAAATACATTCCATGCGTGTATGAAATTTTCAAAGAATTAATAAAAATATTAGATTTTTAAAAAATTCCATCTGATTAAAAAAAGAAAAGATGAGGCTGAAGCCCCGCCTCAACCTTTCCAAATTAGAATGGTTTGGAGCAAGGACGGGTTTCTGCTTTTCCAGCCCCTAGGTGAATGTGCTCGGCACTCCTCTTATTGACCAAGACAGGAACTCTTAGATCCACCTTATCAAGCCCTATGAGGGACATCATCAGTGGAAAATAGAAACCTGGAGCGATTCGTGTCACGTTGCTGCTGTTTATGTGGCTAAGGGTTCCCAGAGGCATTGATCTCCAGTTTACTTATTAAGAATATAAAACAGCCTAAAGTTTTCGGGGAACTCGGTTCATTTTGACATTCAGGAAGAAACCCTGGCAATGCAGAGGCCTCATCCACTAAAACCAAATGCCACGAAGAATACCAAGATAGCTAAGATGACGCCTCCTCCAATAACTGAAGGCTGAGCATTGACTTTCCATCGTCAGCCTGGTTCTGCAAAACCTACCAATGTAGCCTACTCATATTTTGTGCCTGGAACTTCACCTCTGTGTAGCCTCTGGCTTGAAGGAAGCAGAGAGTGACATGGTTTTATATACTGATGCTTCTGAAGCCAGTGGGGTATGTAATTTGTCAAAGGTGGGGGAACACTTGAGTAACAGCAGTGATATGGATTGGACCCCAAGTGTCTGCCAGAGATTCATGTGCTAAATGCTTGGTCCCCAGTGATGATGCTATTGGGACTGGTGGACCCTTTAAGAGGAGGGGCTTGGCAGTAGGAGGTGAGGTTATTGGAGATGTGCACTTCAGAGGGACATTGGCATCTTGGCCTCTCCTCTCTTTGCTTCTCATCCACCGTAAAATAAGTAGATTTGGGTCTACCTCACACTCCACCGTGATGCTATGCCTAACCACAGACCCAGAAACAAGAAGTTGACTTCTCATGTTTTTTTTTCCCGACAGAAAGTTAATAATAACAGAATCCTAAAATTGACTTAAAAGGCTTGCTTTTGGGGCCCAAGAACTGAGCCAAGACTCCAAGTCAACAGTCTCCAAGACATTTTGTGGGGACTGTCTGGGACTTCTAATATTATTGGCATTCAGACACACAAGTGGTCACCCTCTTTGACCACTGATGTGAGAGTATTATTTTTAAGGCCAAACAGCTAAAGACTTGTTAGCATTAGATTATTTATTTATACATAATTTACTTATATATAACGTAGCATTATCTTTGTTAACATTAGGATAGTAAGGACTCAACACAATTTCCCTGTGAGGTATCTGGAAGAGAAGCTTGATAAAGGATTGCTCTCCCTAAAAGGGGTGGTCTAATATTGAAATTTTAGGCATTAGCTAGAGAGGGAGCTTCTTAGCATTCCTTTAAATTTGTGTCCGTTCTGCCAAAGCCTGCCTGTACCATAGGCTATGTTAGAATGAAGAGTGTAGGGTGGCTGGAGAGATGACTTAGTGAGTAAGAGCCTGATGTTCTTCCAGAGGACACTGGTTCAAGTCCCATGTCTGGCAGTTCACAACTGCCTGTAACCCTAGTTCCAGAGAATCCAATACCCTCTCTATGGGCACCAGGCACACACACACATAAAAATGATGTTTTTCTTTTAAAAGACCTCCCTAAAAAAAATCAAAGAATGAAGACGCTGTGAAACAAAAGCTTAAAAGCTTAATTTAATTAGTTAATTTAATTAGTTAAACTCTGTCTTAAATAAACCCAAAGAAGGCTTTCAGAGATCTAGAATTACAACGTTAAATCAACTTGTAAAAATTATCTATCCTTGGAGACTTCCAACACAAACCAAGGTTAAAGAACAGATGCTAGATTTATTCTTCCACTCAAAGTAACTGAAAACTCAGAAAAAAATATCTGAGCTAATAGCTTTCAAGACATTATACATCAGGCAGTGAAGGTTACTGATTCCTGGAGGAATGGGATAAAAGGTGAGATGAGCCCTAAAATTAGCCCCCGCTAGCCACACTGAGACAGTTTCCAATCCCAGCACCAGAAAGGGAGTGCGGACAGCGAGACAAAACATTACAAGAAAAGAAAACAGCAGACCTACATTCCTCATAAACAAGATGTAAGAACCCACACCAGACTTTTAACAAACTGAATTCAGTCGTATTAAGAAGAGTATATTATGACTAGGGAGGATAACCCAGGAATGCAAGCCTGACTTGTTCATTATTTAAAACTCTGACAGTACAACTGAGCAGATATTAGTGTTTGGATATGATATGTCCTCCCAAAAGACTTATGTGTTTGTTGAAGGCTTCCTCCCAACCTGGTGCATTCATTCCGTCAGCAAGGGGTCAGTAGGTTCTGGGCTGGAGCTTCTGACTTAATCAGTGGACTAATTCATAGATAGATTAATAACCTGATGGCATTATTGGAAAGAAGTTGAAACCTTTGGATATGAGTCTTGTGGAAGAAAGCAGGTTGGTAGGGGTATCCCTGACTGTTCTGGAACTCCTTGTGTAGACCAGGTTGATCTCAGATCCACAGAGATCCTCCTGCCTCTGCCCCCTGAGTGCTAGGATTAAAGGCGTGCACCACGACTGCCCAGCTCATTCATATTTTAAAGAAAGACATGATAGCTTATTTCATGACCATCTGTTAAAAAAACTTATGGAATCTGGAAAAACTTTGATAAAACTAAAAAAAAGTGAGTTTAACAAGACAAAGCCACAGGATTGATATACAAAAATCAATCCAATACAAAAAAATTAAAAAGGAAAACTATTTTTTTCCCAAGACAGGGTTCCCAGTTGTCCTGGAACTCATTTTGTAGACCAGGCTGGCTCGAACTCACAGAGATCCGCCTAGCCCCTGCGTCTTGAGTGCTGGGATTAAAGGCATGCGCTGCCATCATCCGGCAAAAGTAGAACCATTTATGATGGCATCAAAAATATGTAATACTTAGGGATAAAACTAACATATATGTAAGATCTGCACATTCAAAATCAACTGATAAGGGCTGGAGAGGTGACTCATTGGTTAAAAGCCCTTACCTCTCTTCCAGAGACCTGGGTTCAGTTCCCAGAACCCATGTCAAGCAGCTGTCTGTAACTCCAGTTCCAAAGGCTCTGACACCCTCTGACTTCCATGGGTCCCTGCATGCCTCTGGTGGACATAAACTCATGGAGGCAACACATACATACACACCAATAAAAATAAACAAATAAAGCCTTTTTAAAAGTTATGCTGAGGGACTGGAGAGACGGTTCAATGGGTAAGAACCCTTGCTATACAGGTCTGAGGACTTCAATTCAGGCATTTAGCATCTGTGTAAAAAGCATTCTTTTCCTTCCCTTCCTCCCCTTTGTTGTTCCTGGGAAAGAAAATGACATTCTGATTCTAAAACTAAGGTGGAAACGCAAAGGCCATCAAAAGGTTAAAACAACTTCCAAAAGAACATTAAAAGATCTACACCATCTGTCTTCAGAACTTATGATAAGAGCCAGGGTGGGGTGTAGCTTTTAGTGGCCTGCTTGCCTGGTGCCTTAGGTTTTTATTGCTGTGAAAAAACACCATGACCATAGCAACACTTACAAGGAAAGCATTTAATTGGGTTGGCTCACTACAGTTTCAGAGGTTCAGTCCAGTATCATCACAGTAGGGAGCACAGCAGCATGCAGGCAAACACGGTGCTGGTGCTGAGAGTACTTCATCTTGCAGGCAACAGGAAGTTGACTGACTGTCACATTGAGGGAAGCTTGCGCAAAAGAGACCTCAAAACCCACCCCGATAGACACACACACTTCCTTCAACAAGGCTAAACCTCCTAATAGTGCCACTCCCTTTAGGGACCATTTTTCCCCAAACCATCACATTCCACTCCCTGATTGTCAAAGGCTTATAACCATATCATAATGTAAAAAATGTGTTTAGTCCAACTTCAAAGGCCCCATAGTTTATAACAGTCTCAACTTGTTTCAAAATACAACGTCTCTTCTGAGACACATGGCAATATCTTAAGTGTAATTGCCCTGTAAAAATAAAAAAAGCAGATCCCATATTTCCAACATATCATAGCACAGGATATACATTATCATTCCAAACCACAGGGAAGGGAGCATAATGAGGAAATACTGGACCAAAGCAAGACTGAAAAACAGCTAGCCATTCTAAACTCTGCATCTCCATGTCTGATATCAAAATGCTCTCCAGATCTCCAATTCTGTTCAGCTTGTTGATTGAAACACATTTCTTTCTCTCAGGTTGGTTCCTTTCCCTGTTAGCAGCTCTCTTCAGCAGGTATCCCATGACTCTGGTGTCTCTAACATCTTGGGGTCTCCAAGGCAATCCAGGGTTCCACTTCACAGCCTCACGCAATGGCCTCTCTAGGCCTCCATTCAGGGACACCCCTGACACATCCCTGTCCTCAGTAGGCATGGAGGCAAATTCCATAACCCATTTCTTCTCTCCTTGGCTCTAAACCCAGAGCCACTTGGCTGAAGCTGCCAAGTCCTGCTACTTACTGGGGCTGGAACATGGCCCCCTCATTCAATTACATCTTCACCAGCTTTCTGTCTTTCACTGCCTAAGCTTGGATGTCCTGAAACTYGCTCTGTAGAACAGGCTGGCCTCAAACTCAGAGATCTGCCAGCTTCTGTCTTCCCAGTGCTGGGACTGGAGGTGTGCCCCAGCACACCTGGCTCTAAGCTTCTCAGTAGTTTCTTTCCACAAATTGGAAACTTAGTTGGGATCTTGCCCTGAGGTCATCACACCCTTTATTCCATTTCTTAATCTGTTTATCTCTTTGAATTTAGGATTTAGCTCCATTCCATTTCCTGGTACTCTTTATTCCCCCCCACTCAAAATTTACTTTTTATAATTTACCCTGCTCAGCTTGCTCATTCTCATTATACATATTCATTAGAGTTAACACTACTAGCCACAAGACAGAGTTAATACTAGGTTGTTTTGATATTTCTTCTGCCAATGGAATTAATCCAAAACTCTTCACTTTAGCCTCAGGCAGACTCTTCAGACAAGGACAAAGGGCAGCCACTTTCTTCACCAAAACATCAAAAGAATGATCTCTAGGCAACATACTAAAATTATTCTCCTCTAAAACCTCTTGAGTGAGCCCCCCATAGTTCAAATAACTCTTAGCATCTCTGTCTTCCATGCTCCTACTAGTGTGGCCCACTGAGCAGTGCTTAAAGCATTCCACTGCTTTCCTAATCCAAAGTGACAAAGTCCAGATTACTCAAACAAACACATGGTCAGGCCTATCACAGAGACACCCCGGTCCCTGGTACCAGCTTCTATTTTAGTTAGGATTTTCTATCGCTGTGAAAAGACATCGTGACCATGGCAACTCTTATAAAGAAAACATTTAATTGAGGAGGCTCATTTATAGTTTCAGAGGTTCAGTCCATTTTGATAATGGCGGGGAGCATGGCAGCATGCAGGCAGATGTGGTACTGGAGCTGAACATCACACCTGGCATGGGAGAGGTCCTGGGTAGGGTGCCTTAAGATAAGTTTATACCAATCAAAGCTAATCAAGTGTGATTTGGATGTCAAGATATACAAACAGACTGCCATAACAAAATAGAGACTCCAAGTAGACCCAAAGACATGCTTCTTTAAGATAGGAGCCAGTTTTAGAGAAAGGATAGTAATTCCAACAAATGTTACTTGAGCAATTCTTTATCCATGGGGGAAAATGAGCATCAATCAACATCTTTCATTGTGTAACAAATTAATTTTAAAAAAAGAACAACGAACAAAAACTTATATGGAAAAGCAAAATTACAAAACTGCCAAAAGAAGGCATGGGAGAAAAATCTTTGTGCTTTTGTGTTTGGCAAAAAAGGTGTTTAAGGTATAGTATGAAAAGCATAATCCACACAAGAAAAACAATGTCGTCAAGATTGAGAACATCTTTTCAAAAGATGACTGTCGAAAAAATGTGAAAACAAACCAAAGACTGTGGGAAATATTTGTAAATGACCGGTCTGATGGAGGACCTATGTTTGGAATATATATAAAAATTGTCTTAACAGGAGGCTGAGTGTAAAAGTGGTCAGAGGATTTGAACCAACGCCTCATTACAGGACATAGCGAAAAAGTGACGTGAGCCCTGCATGCCCATGTGCACATGACCAACAATACTAAATTATACACTTTAAAGTGTGATAGGGAAGATTATACACTATATGTTTTTAATTGTAATAACAAAAATAAAAGCACATGAATAGATGACCAATATGATTGGTATTAGAATTAACAAAATTAAAATCACAACAGAATACTACTACATACCTTAAACATCTAAAATTAAAGATACTGAACATACCACTGGTTGGCCAACTGCTGATGGGGTTAACAACAGAGACACTGGATATCTTATACTCTGCTGGTGGGAATGCCAAATGGCATAATCCTTTTGGGAAATAGTTTGGCAGCTTCTTAAAATGTGAATTGTGTACCCTAACCTTTTTATCCAGCCATTCTGCTTTGAGATATTTACAAAAGAAAAATGGGAGCTTGACTATAAATAAGGCATGCACTTCAGTGTCCGTAAGAAATTTATTTTAACAACCTAAATCTAGAAACAACTCTAATCTCCAGCAACATATGAAGGAGTAAATAAATTGTGGCACATTTTTCACTAGTAACGTATCTATGTAACAGAAAGCTATTTTGCAATAAAAAAGGAACTTAATACATGTAACCACTTGTATGAATCCTGGTTATGCACAATGGAAGGCAGCAGACAAAAAGGATTAAATGCCTGAGTCCATTTCCATAAAAAGGAAAAAATCTAGTGAAAGAAAAGTGGTGAAAGCAGCTTTGGAAAAGCTGGGGGCAGAAGAAAGAGAGATTGCCAAGGCGCATGACAAAACCTTAGAAGAAGATAGACAAGCATATTGTTTCAGCATCGTGATGACTTTAAGGAGAGGTATGACAGACAAATCCAATTATACATGCAGTTATCACCTACCATATGCTTCAATAAAACTACCTTTTAATGAACAAATAAAGCATAAATACTATCTGTTCTGGGAAAAGAAGCCCACGGTATGACTACCACCGCTCTCTGCCCAGAGCAGACATTACCAATCAGTCACACAACATCCAGGCAGACAGCACTAATCATAGTTAGATCTTGAGATAAAACCTGTTTTTCACCTCTAACCAAGGTCAACCATTTGGTTTTACAAAATGAGGCTCAAGTGCAGAGCAAAGTATCAGCTAATCTAACAATGTTGTTGAGGTTTCCTGATTGCTACTGCTGGGCAGAAGTTCAGGAAAACAGCAGAGACTGAAGCCAGCCTAATAAAGACAGGCTGCCAACGAAACGTTAGGAATTTGATTAGGGTATCAGATGTGAGCTTCTGAAGAATGTCAGTGATGTGCTTGTGGTGCTGGTTTAAAATTACATCAGTTGGGTTTTTTTTATAAGATGAATGGTTTTGTGCAAAGGAAAGAATTATCTGCAAGAAAACTGGTGGCATCCTTCTTTATTTTTAACTTATTGCAAATATATTTTGCTTGTGCATGTGTGTATGTGCCACATACATGTGGGTGCCTGCAGAGGCCAGAAGAGGGCATCAGATTCCCTGATGTTGCACTTACAGACAGTTGTCAGCCACCGACCTGGGTGCTGGGAACCAAACTCCCGTCCTCTGGAAGAGCCGTCAGTGCTCTTAACCTCTGGGTCATCTCTTTAGTCCTATCCTTATTTTTAAAATAATTTTAATGATGAAAGATGTCAAAATGACTCAAACTGTTTTTGACCTAAAATTAATAGATGTTTTTAATGACTAAAAAATTGCTTTATTTTCTAAATAAAGTCAAGAAGCAAAATGATGTAAGAGTGTGTAATGATACAAGCCAAACGGGTGAAGTCAAATGTAATAACAATGAAATAATATTAATCTTGGTGAGAAAATAACCCTGAGGTTATACGATGAGCAAACATTTCTCTCAGGAAAGCGATGACTTCTTTCAAAGCTATTTGGAAGCCCTGTGTTCTTGAACAGTAATCACACGTGCCCATTAGGTTAAAGGCAGAGCGAAGAGCTGTAGCTCAGAATAGAGCATGTGCTTAGCATGCAGGGAGCTTTGAGCGCCAGAACAAAACAAAACCTAGGCTGAGTGCCAACTGATGGTAAACAATAAACACCTCCCTATGAGCCAGAGCCCATTGCTACAGAAGGCTGAATCCCCTGTTTTTATTTATGACCCTTTCCTTTTGTTTCCAGGCTCTTGTGTGAGATAACAAACATCCTAGATGCTTGAACCAGTCAAGATGTCGTTTTACTTACTTAAAAAAAAAAGTTTTATTTGATTTTGTGTGTGTGTGTGTGTGTGAGAGAGAGAGATGTGTGCAGGTGACCCCAGAGACCAGAGGAGGGTGTTGGATCCCCTGGAACTAGTTACAGTTGATTATGAGCTGCCATTGTGGGTGCTATTACTAAATTAGGCTCTCCCCCAAAACAGCAAGTGCTTTTAACCACCATGCCATCTCCCAGCCCTGAGATGAAGTTTTTTTTACCTGTAGCCACAGAGGTTGGGTCTGATACAACCTGGCTTGAGCATTTTCTCAGTAGTGGAGCAAGGATAGTGAAATTGGCCTCATAGAGCTTGTGGCAAGCAGTCAATGAAGTAATCCCCTCAGAAGGCCCTTCACTGTGCCGGTCTGGAAGAACTGAAGGAATGCAAGCCCCTTCCCTCTCCTTTCCTTTTCTCTCTTGGGGAAATTTCAATGTAAATATTAAGGAGAGAGTTCCATAATTATGAAGGTGTTCATTACATCATCTGCTAAGCCTGATGCCATCAATTTGGAGAGAATTATTGCATTAACCATGATTTTTCCTCTAATTTTTGTTATTGTTAAACTCCTCAGAAGGATTTATTCCAGGAAATGATTTTCCACGGGTCTGTGACTGGAAGCCTAAATTTGCACGGCAACAAAGCAAATGGCTGAGAAATCGCTTCCCTCCAGTAAACAAGCCTGGATGCCGAGAGCCTGGCAGCTGTGGCCCATTTTCCTTCCCTGGTGATTTTTGAAAAAGAACTTTTTATTTGGAAAATGTCAAACTTACAGAAAGTTGCAATGACAAAAACCAAGGAGACTAAGAACACCTGTGCATCAGTTACCCAGATTCAACAATCGTCAGCCTGTCTCCTGTCTGCTTCGTCCTTTCTGTCTCTAGACAGACAGACAATGCATATGGAAATTTCCATACATACTAATATTCCTGTTAGATTTCATTTTAGAATTTAAACACTTGAAAATGCAGACACCTGTCTATATAAGAGCTGTTTACGTATGAAATTCACGTTTTTATAAAGGTGGTGGAGTTAAAAATAAGCTTGCTTTCTTTCCCTATGTCTTAGACACTTAAAAACTCAGCTTGAGAATTTATAATCCATTTACAGTTTATGAAGGGATAGGTTATGGTTTGAATCTGGAATGTCCCCACAGGCTCACTCCCTACCTAAGTAGGAAGCTGCAGAGCCTTCAAGAGATGGCACCAGGTTGGAGAAAGTATGTCATAGGCTCAGGCCTTTACCTGAAGCCTGGTTCTGGTGCTGCTGTCTGCTTCCTTGTCCCTAACATATCAGCAGTTGTCACCACGTATCTGCCACGTCTTCTACATTATGATGGGCTGTAACTGCAATCAGAAGCCAAAGTAGGTCTTTGCTTTTAGAACTGTGTTTAACTGGTGTTTTGTCACAGTCAAACAAAACAAAAAGCAATCTAACTAGTATAGATAGCTGGTACAAGAGATGTAGGGCCATTCCTGTTATAAACCTGACCGTGTGGTTCTTTGGAAATGGTTTGCAAAAACAATTCCCAAGATTCTGAAGATCTATGGGCTACAAAAACCCCAGAACCCTGTGATCACTGGGTGAGTGGGGGATGGGAGTAAAGAGCGTGCACGTGAGCGTTCAGTCAGAAGCAAGGATTTTGCCGGCAATGAGCAGCAGATATCAGTGTTGCTGCCCAAGGAAAAGAACTGTCTACCGTCTGCTCATGTCTTGGAAATCTGAGAGAAGTAGGCTTTAAACACAATGGACTAACTTGCTTGCTGGAGATTTCCACACAGCACAGCATTCAGAGTTCAGCTTGGTTGTTGTTGACTCTTGTTTGTGTAATATTAAGTTGGGGGCTTCATCCTAGCCCCTGGCATTCATCTTTGGTGGTTTGGTTTCTCTGAACCCCTATGAGCCCAGGTTAGTTGATTCTGTGAGTTTTCTTGTGGTGTCTTGACCCCTCTGGCTCCTACAATCTTTCTTCCCCCTTTCACAGGTTTCCCCAAGCTCTGCTTAATGTTTGGCTGGGGTCTCTGCATCTGTTTCCATCAGCTTCTGAGTGAAGCCTTTCTGCTAACAACTGGGCTAGGCACCAATTTATGAGCATAGCAGAATATCATTAGGAATCATTTCATTGACTTTTTTTTTTTGCCAGTCATGTTTGGTTCTCTTCTAGGTCTCTGGGCTGTCCAGCCTCCGGGCAGTATGAGGGGTGGGCTCCATTTCATGGTATGGGTCTCAAGCCCAACAGTCATTGGCTGGGTACCCCCATGATTTCTGCACCCCCTTTACCCCAGCATATCTTTAGGCAGGGCAAAACCAAAAGTTATATGCTAGGTTGGGGTCCTAATTCCTCCACTGGAAGTCTTGCTGGTTATAGGAGACGGCTGGTTCAGGGACCATATCCCCCATTGCTGGGAGTCTTAGCTAGGGTCACCCTCATAGATTCCTGGGAGTTTCCTTTGCACTAAGCTTCTAGCTCATCCCAAAGATGCCCCTGATCTCTGACAATCCCAGTTGTCTTTCCCAGGACTTGTTCCCTCCATCCTCCCCCAACCTGAACCCTTCTGTTCCCATGCCCACCCCCACCCAGACCTCTCCCACACCCCCATCCATCTGTGATGTCAGGTCTATTTCCCCTTCACAGTGAGACTCATGTGTCCCCGCCCCCAACCTCTGCCCCCCCACCCCGCATCCTTGTTACTTAGCTTCTTTGGGTCTGTGGATTGTAGCATGGTTATTCTTAATGGCTAATATCCACCTATAAGTAAGTACATGCCATGTTTTGTTGCTGGCTTTTTCCTCCACCATCGTCTGTTTCTTTATTTAATCTTTTATTAGCATATATTAGTTATATATAATAACGGGTTTCTTTGTGACACTCTCATACATGTGTATATTTTGATCATGCTGACCCCATTACCACATTGTGTTCCCTTTACTTTCCTGACCTCCCTTTTCTTCTCCTGTTTTCATCTCCCTCCTTTCCTCTCTTCTCTCTTTCTTTTTCATGTGTGTCTGGCACTACAGGATTTAATGTTTGCCCTGTTAGGTATTTGTCTTGCTTTGGTTCAGTCTTTCCTTGGTATCAACCTGTCGGGAATGAGACCGTTTGCTTGAGCCACTCTACGTGGGAAATACGTACCTCTCTTTCTTAGTTTTCAGGTAAATCTCTTAGGTCTCAGGGAAGACTTTACAATGGATTTTTGAATAGAGCTGGAGTTGTTAGGACTCTGAGGTCTCTTGAAACAGATTCAATGCATTTTTCATTTTGAAATGGCCATGAACCTTTAGGAATCAGACACAGAATTTTAGAGTTCGAATCTGAGCCCACCCCCAACAGGCTCATGCTTTGGGGGATGG
>LOJH01019572.1:15715-34326 GCA_001685095.1 Ellobius talpinus | reverse complement strand
TTTTTTTAAAATAAAAGGATTCAAAGATTCTGTGTTTTGTGCAAAGTCACACAATACCTATCTGAGCCCAAATTCCAGTTGGCCCACTTGCCCCAAGAGTCCAATTCAAGCGGCATGTCAAACTGTCCATTGCGTAACACGGTGACACAATGGTCTGGTAGGAATTTGAAGCCATAGAGAAGGCAATGTTCTAAGAGTATCTGAGGCAGCACACTGCCCTGGGGAAATTAAACTCTGTCTCCCTGTGATGATGCCAGCTTTCTTGAGTGGGCTTTCATGCTACAGCCGCGGGAAAATGTGATCCATCCTGCTTATCACCAAGGACTATAAGCTTTGCTGTGCCTTTCATTTACTAATAAAAGGACAAATGATGCAATTTTGACTTCCTTCTAAAGGAAACTGGCCTGTGCACTTAATTAAGACAGCTTCTATGGCTCTGAACAAGGTGTCCAGTTTAGACTGGCAAAATCCTACAGGGTTTGAGCTTTCCTTGAAAAGAAGGTTTATTTTTAAAGGGACCTGTGAAATTTTGAGTTAAATGTGATTAGTGAAATTGTTCTTCATATCAACTGAAGCCTGAAAAAGAACCTGGAGTTATGGAGTCACTGTTGTAATCAAAACACAGTAATTATTTTTCTACTTAGATAGAAGGAACTGTGAGATTTCTCTGAAAGCCCAGGACCTGCAGGATTGGAGATGGAATCCTTAATGGATAAGGATATTTCTTTGAGTTCTTTGAACTATCAGTGTAAAAAGTAGGTCACCACTGTAGGGCCCGTTTTGATTGGATAGCCCTCACTAATCCCCATGGCTTTTATAAGACAGGCTTTTTTTTAGTTTTATCATATAAATAAGGAAAAAAAAACTTCAATCTTAAAATCCCTTATGTAAGCCTATATTTTTCTAGCTCCGATGACTCTTTTGACCTGAGCACATCTCCATCGTTAGTGGACAGTTTTTAAGCTAACTTTTTTTGTTCCATCACAGCAAATGCTCTGTGCTGATTACATCTGTCTTGCAATTCCTTATTCTTTGGATGCTTTGCCAAATTTCCACAAAGTTTGTGAAGGGAAATGACTGAGACTAGGAATTATTTAATAAATTGTATTTTGGAGGCTGAAAGGATGGCTCAGCAGTTAAGAGCCCTTGCTACTCTTACAGAGGACCTAGGTTTGGTTCCCAGCACCCACAAGGCTACTCATCACCACCGGTAACTTTTGTTGTAATGGATCCAGTCCCTTCTTCTGGCTCCCATAGGCACCAGTACAAACATGGTACATGTACGCAGATAAAACACTCATGCACAGGAAATAAAAATAAATCCTTTAAAAATTGTGTTTAAGATGTTGGTTTTTATACTGGGTTAGTGACTACACCTGAATCTACTTATGTCTAACAACTGTCTGCTGCCTAAGGCCTGCAGTCAGGGCCCTGCTGCTTAGGCTGTGGCCTGGAAAGTCTTCTGGAAACAGGAATGGATTCAGTCACTGCCGTCAAATGTCATTTTTAACTAAGTCGCTATCATTCTATTTATCAATAAAGACTGGCAGTCATGTTAGGGGAGAAACTGCTAGCTTAGAGAGGCCGAGAAGGTAAGCAGCTGACCTTTCTTTTGGGTTGGAGATCCAGCAACAGAGCATCTCTCCAGCTATCCCAAACCAAAAAAATTCCATAAAACCCCAGTGCCTTCTTCTGGTTCCCATAGGCACCAGCACATACTCAGACAAAACACTCATACACAGAAAACTAAAGATAAATAAACCTTTAAAAACATGTGCTTTCTCTGTGTGAGAACACTTAAATGTGGCTGATGTGACTAAGGAAGTGGATTGTTATATTTCACTTGATTGTCTGAAAGATATGTGTGCAAATGGATACTACACGCACTCATTACACAGATGTAGTACTCCATGGAGCAGTCAGTATTTCACATGCCTCTCGGGTGTGAGTTAGAGAAAGACGATCTTAGGACCCAGAATTGCTGAGTCAGAGTCTCCATCTTATTAAGATCCCAGATGATTCATAAGCACAATCGATGGTGAGAAATGTTCTTTTGGAGGTTGATATTTTTTAAGACAGTGCAGTGACACATGCACTTGCATTCTAGACTCTTCTGAGTATTATTATACCCTTAAAAAGGCGTTGTGACTTTCGCCCAAGTCTCCCTTGCTGCATTAATCAGATACATTGGAAATCATACCTCAACTGAACTCCCTCTAGATGGTAAAATCTTAAGATCATTAGTATCTCGGGAAACTGTTGAGTTTAATCTTTTGATCTGAGTTACATCTCATGTGTTCACCAAACTGCCCATTACTCTCCCATATTTTGCTCTGAGTAAATAATATCTTCCTTTCATAACAGAGAAGAACAAAGGAGAAAGGAGACTAAGCATATCATACCATCAGGTGAAGAGGTGAACTGCTTTTTATATACCAAAATCAGACTAGAGTCCTATAGCACAGAGCTGATTCTCACAGAATATTGAAGGATCTGAAATCAAAAAGAACCATAAACATCTCTGCTAAACAAAATGCTTCCTCATTATTTCCTGAAAATGTTCACATTCTGGGGTGCTTCCAAAATGTTAAGAGATAGCGTAGCCTCCAAAAAAGAAAAGATCTTTTGGAATATGGAGGAACCATCTACTATCCTGGCTTTGAGATTGTTACCTCAGGTAGCAGTGTGAGTTGGTAAAGAAGGATGGACATGCAAGCTTCAAAGCCAGGCCCTCTGTGTTGCCTTGACTCAGGCTGGCCCTCCTGGCTCAGCTGCTTTCTGTAAAATGAGGAATTTAGGAACAGAAAGCTGGGGAGGCAGGAATGTGGGGAGGATGGGAGAAAAGTTCAGGGAGGAAAAAACATGATTGAAATATACTGCCTTAATTTTTTCAATAAAAGTATAGAAGAAAAAATGGAAAACTTTGATATGGTGGAGCCTCGTTTGGACCAACTCTAACTCTCACATTCAACTCTAGCCCCAGAAAAGTTGTAAGAATGAAGTAGGAAATTATGAAATCACCACCAAAAAATTATCCCTCAACCACTCTTAGAAGAGCACATATAGTTATACATTCATTTAAATTATTGAATTAATGTTGGAACTCTATGCTAGGTACTCATTCGAGCACTGGGAGAAAATAAGCAGTATGCTTAAGGTCCTGGTAACTGTGTCTTTAGAGAGTTGTAGATAAACCAGCCATTTCTAATTCTCAAAACTTTGACACTGACTCAGTCTTCAAAATGCCAGAGGCCAAACCCACAGAGAGACTGAAGTCAGAATAATTCAGGAAGAGAGAAGTCGGGTAATATCTATGATGAATAGATCGTAAACCTGCAGGTGGAAATCATCCATAAAGAAACTGAACAGGGCGGTATGACAGAGACCCAAGCAGCCTTGCAACACTGTAAAAGTCAGAGAGGGGGTCCGCACGGGAGTAACATCAGAGACTGGAATGACAAAGGACAACCTAATATGCAGAATAGGGAAAACCAGCTCTCTTTGTGCAGAGAGGGAGGCACAAAGGACGTGATGCATAAAGACACGTGTGCACTCCAGGGGCAGCGAAATCAAGGGGTGACATGGCATCCTGTGAGCTGAAGTCTTATCTCTTTCAGCAGTGCTTTTCTTTGGGTCTAGTCTCAAACCTCTTTCTTGCTCAACTTAAATTATTTTCTTAGGCTGAGATGGATAGTTCAGTGGGTAAAGCAGTTGTCACACAAATGTGAAAAACTGAGTCTGAATTACCAGAACGTGTGTCAGCCAAGATGGGAGGTGGAGACGTGAGGATGCCCTGAGGCCTTTTGGTCAACAGGCCTGCCGTACACAGTAGCTAACAACAATAACAGAGAGCCTGTCTCAGAGAAGGTGGAGATTGAGGGCCAACTGCAGAGGATGTCCTTCGATAGCCAGGGTCTGTGCACATCTATGCTCACACTGTATTGTGCTCATGTCACACACACACATGCACCATACACAGAGAGAGAAATAAAATTTTAAAAATGTACTTATTTTCCTGTCAGTTGTCAGGCAAAGATACCCGGCTAGTCTGCAGTATTGATGGAAGATTTGTTCCCAATAGACTCATTTGATGTCAAACCTATTGTCTCTTGCCCGTTATACAAAATTGGGTAGTATTATCAAATTGCCATCTCATTTCCATCCATTCAATACCTACTGCAATGTAAATGCTCCCCAAACAGCTATGGCTTTAGAGAGCAATGACACTAAAACGAACACATGTTTAGTAAAGCAGTTGTCACACAAATATGCAAAACTGAGTCTGAATTACCAGAACGTGTGTCAGCCAAGATGGGAGGTGGAGATGTGAGGATGCCCTGAGGCCCTTTCTCTTGGTCCTGGAATCTGATCATGTGATGGCCCCGGAAGGGGAGAGCAGACTGGGCACATACACAGCACAGCAGTAAAGGGACAAAAGCTAAGAACACAGATGCCAGCATGAGCAACACTCAAAGTCCCCTCCACTGCATCCAGGATCCAGGATGTCCTAGTTTCTGGGCATTTATGACCTCATAGGTCACCAACCTTGGTATTTCCCACTAGTTCATGATGTAGAATGTAAATATGTTTGAGAGGGATTAGTTTCCGATTTTTTTTCCAATTTCCCAAGGACATTTCCCAGCAGCAGTTTAGCAACTATAACAATGGGTGGGTAATTTCTACCCTGTTCTTTCAGGAGCAGAGACAACCCATCTAGGGTCATCTCAAAAGACATCTTCCATAGACAGGTACACAGTGGCTCCTCCAGAGACATCTGTTTCCCGTGTGTACCTGATGAGGATGTATTGACTTCGTCTTTTGAAAAATGGCAGGCTAGTAATGGATGTCGATGTCAGTCTCTATCCCAGGAGGTGAGGCTAGACTACACCACAGAATGTTTTGAGGGCTGGAGAAATGGCTTGGTGGTTAAGAGGTGGTACTGTAATTCCTGAGGACCTGACTTTAGTTCCTAACACCCATGTCAGGTGACTTAAAACTGCCTATAACTCCAGCTTCTGGGGATCCAACACTCTCTCCCTACATATCTACACCTATATGGGCATATACATACACACATATGTGCATAAAAATAAGTGAGTCTTTAAAACAGGAATTTTGACTCTTTAGGATTTTTAAAAGTATTTCTCTATTTGAAAGATTAGTTTCATTTCAAAATCAAGGCTTCAGAGATTATCACAAACTTCCCACAGTCCTCAAGAAAACAAACGGCAGTAATGCTAGCAGGGATGCTGAGGGGGCAAGAGCCCTTAGATACTGGTGCAGTCACCATGGGAATCCATGGGGAGGTTCCTCGGGAAGCTAGAAGTAGAACTACCATGTGGTCCAGACATACAACTCTGAGCATACACTGGAAGGGATCCAAGCCATCGTGCTGCAGAGATGCTTGCACAGCCTTGTTTACAGCTGCAGTGTTCACAATGGCCAGGAGGCTGAACCAGCCTACATGCCTACCAACGAATGAATGATGAAGAAAATGTGTGTGCACAATAGTGTTTTGGAAATAAAGATAAAATTATGACAGTGGCAGGAAATGAATGGGGTTCTAAATCATCATGTTGTGAGAAATAGACTGGGTTTAAAAAGGCAAATGTTGTCTTTTCTCTAATAAACAGTGTGTGTGTGTGCGCGTGCGCGTGTGTGCACATGCATGTGCGTGTGTGTGTATTCATATGTGTGCAGTAATAGTAGGACTATTTAGAAGGAAGAAGGAGACAATGAATATAGAGAAAGGATATGAGAAAAGTTAACCTGGTGAAATCCAAGAAAAATACAGAATATGCATGTATTAAAATATCAAAAGAGCATTCCTTTTGTGCAGCAAATGTAGGTAAATTCTAGTATAAAAATAAACAGTAGAAAGTAAATTGACTGTTAGGCCGACAGAAACCCTCCTAACACCTGCATCCTTGTGGAGTGGGGCAATATTTTGGAACAAGAACCATAGTTTTCCTCGTCTGTCCCTAACTAGTTCTGCAGCCTGTGATAACATCTTCAGCTCTTGAGTTTCACTGACTTTTATGTTAAATAAGATCACCTTATCCCAGAGTCAATCGCTTCTAATCTGTGGTGTTTGGGATTTGTTGTTTCTGTTTAAAGAACTATCGTGTCTGCACGGATTCTGGCTGTGGGTGGAGACAGTGTAGGGTGGCTGCCTCCCTCCTGCTGAGGTAGAGCAGAGGCACATTTAGCAGAATTCCATGCCAGCCCTGTGAACAATAGGTGTGCGGTGCAGGGTTCTCAGTTGCAGTTGTTTTATTTTTATTCTCTGCTGTTTGTTGCATCGAACCTTTTCCCCAGTTTTTCTTCCTCATACAGGCAACCTCTAAACATAGTACTGTTTCTATGGGAACGTACTTTGGTGTAGAGATTCCAGAAACACATTTTATTTGAAAAATAAAGATTGTCAGGTTAATACATCCAAATCTGGGCTGTGACCCAGATTTTGTATGTTATAAATTAATTTGACTTAAAAAGAGAAGCTTACAATAGGTTGAAAATTGTTTCCATGTGATTTTTTTTTCCCTAGCTAAGTTGAGATGGTAAAATTTTTAGTTTCTTAGCAAGAGTCAAATTTCTGTCCTCTGTTTAAAGTTTTATTGAAACAGTTAAGCAGATGGGTCTGTTACATGTAGATTCTGTTATTTTTACATCTTCAAAGTATTGAGCTCTGCTAGATGACTAAACAGCAGACAGCACAGGTACAGGTGATGCTTATTTTTTCTGTAACAATTTGAAAATAGTCTCCATTGATGCTCCAAAGGAGACCATAGTGAGCCTGCATTGCAGTTAATAACATTTCAGTTGTTTTTAGTTTCTGGAGCTGAACATCGATTGGTATGACTGGGGCGTGTCTGCTGTAACAGTTGAAGGCGTGTTGGTTCCTTTTCTCTTCCTGTGGTGTTAAATTCACACTTGTTTTACTTTATGCTTTGATGTCTTAGGACAGCGAAAGATGTCTGTGAGGTTAGGACAGAAGGAGAGTCAGCTCGTGCAAGAAGATGGGACCTTTGGGACAAACAAACGCCGGTAGAAGTTCCAGTGGCAGAAGGCCAGTCTTCAAGAGAACCACAGCTCTACACAGCAGCCTGCCTGAGAGAAGGGAGCTGGTGAACAACGGAACGTGAAGGGACACCATCAGAGAGAAAGCCACAGAAAGTGTTTCCCTGTGCCTTGCTCATTCTGAGTACAGAACATTTGGGGTGGTACCAAAAAGCAGGATGAGAAACTGCGTTGGAAGATCCCTCTACCGTTTTCAGTTTAATTTTGCAAATAAGTTAATTTTAGGAGTGAAAACAAAAGCCTCTCTGCCGAGGAGAAGTTTTGAATCTGTCCCACTGTAGACAGAGATAGATGTCCCTTTGAGCTCAGATGGCTTATCACGACTCTACATCTTGGCTGTTGGACTTCTTGAGACCACAGTGCAAGACTTGAGCTATTTCCTTCCTTCATGACCCTGCTCATGTGTCTGTTGACTGCCGTGTTAGGGTAGTCTTGGTTCCAGCAACTGCCCTTACTGCCTGCTCTCATACATGAGGTGTCCACAGTGCCTCGGGCTTTTCCATCAGGACCAATCACAACTGGAAAGGAGCAGGCAAGTACTTTTGGTGGCAATGTTTGGTTTTGGTAGGAGTATCTAGTTTTGGTGCTTGGTTTTAGTGAGTAAAGAATTACCCAGGATTAGTTACAGGCTTTTGAAAGATAATGGGGTTGTGGCCACAATGTAAAGTTTTGAGAGAAAATGTAGGAAGTTTCTGAGAAATAACAAAAGGCAAGCCAGTCTCATGTATCATATCTTTGAGTACATTATAGAGGAGGAGATGATAAGATGTCAGAAAATCTGCTAGGCTCTTTTATTTATCCGTTCATTAGTTTTTAAGTTAGCACACAAAGTAATGTTTCGTTGTAGTTTCAATCGTGTGCGTCATTACCCCGCAATGTTCTTATTCACCCCTCCTCCACTTCCGCCTCCATTTCCTCAGCTCGCCATTGCGTGCCTGTCTTCCTTCCCCCCAAATTGCCCACCTTCTAAAATGTAATATTTTCTATTCTTCCTTTCTCTTAAGACCTCTTTCTCTATTGTCGTGCTCTCCTTTCCAGTTTCATGACTTATCATACATGCATCTGTACATCAACACATAGATGCATGGATGTGCAGAGATTGTTTTATGTCTAGGTTCTACTTGCTGTATGTCTTTCTGAGGCTTTTCCAGCAAATTTCCTGATTTCAGTTTCCTATACGGATGCAGTCCAAATTAATTCTTGAAGGGAGGCATCATTCAATCTTTTTCTAGCTAGAGGGAAGTTTAAATACCTGTCTCATTGTAAAACAACTGCTTAACGGCAGGGCTATTTGTCTTTTCCTGAATTCTCTCCTCTGCCTTAGGACAGCACACTTAAACTGTGGGACTGTGCAATGATTTAGGCTTAGTTTCAAATTAATTTCAAAATTTAAATAAATTCAAAATTCAAATAAAATTTCAAAACTACATTAAATTAGTTTCAAACTTAAATCATATACACTAAAATTTGAAAAAGACCAAAGTTTAGAGACCAAATTAGTATTATATTTGTTGATTTTAAGATCATATAAAATATAGTTTCACATAAAAGTAGGCAAATATTATATCTTTTGAATGTATGTCCTTTATTAAAATGCTTATTTTGTCTATAAATATTTAGATTGTTATGGAAGTTGTAATGTTTTTAGGTTTACTAAGTACAATAATTGTGATAGATTCAAGCAAATTAAAAAATAGCTATTGTCTCCAATAAAAATGTCATATGTGCAGAAAAACTCCAAAGTGTTTATTTTAGCATGTGAATGACTTTTCATTTTGATACAAATAAATTGCACTCTACCTCTTGCCAGGTGGGCAGAAGGCAGCACATGAGGACAGGCCCAGAACCCCGGCAAGAAGCTGCCAGTAGAGCTGAGTCTTATGTTAGAGCAGAGGTCTTGAGAAACTATTGTCACTTAGTTAGGGAGGTGCTTATTAAATGCATATTGGTACAGTGACACCTTTAAATATCATAGATATGTATGGTGACAATAGAAGTCAAGAACTAAAACTGCCTCATGGTTTAATATTAAAAATTATGATTTTTTTAAAAAAGAATCATAAAGTTGTCTGAAGCAAACTAGCTCACTGAGTGTCTGAAAACCCATTTCCTGCAGCCAGCACAGTCTTCCACCTTCCACAGCGAAAGCTCCTGAAGCTATAGTGACTCAGGGCCCATTCTCATTTTCTAAATCCAGAGCTGCATGCAATTGCTGGGTGGCTGAAAGCCACCTCAGTTTTGTCGCTCACTTCACGATCTGCCCCTCGAACTCTCACACTTGAAGAACTGGATTAACAACCAGGAAAACCATCCTCCAACAGCATCTCACCAAAATCTAGCACACTGGTGTGTGGAAGGATCTGGTTTAAGCAGACATTGGAATAGGTCCAGGGATCAGCATGTGCTGAGGAGCTTCTTGCCCAAAACTATCCCTAGAAAATGATCTCAAATGTCACCCGACATACCTTGTGTGATAATGACACCATCTGTGTGGGTTTTCTCTACAACTACTGTTAATCCATTTGCCTGAAAATTAATGGGTCGCGTTTTTAAATCTGATCTGAATGTGCACTGGGTTTCTACTAATGCCAACTTTCCCTGAATTTGGTTATATGTTGTGCAACGTGAATATGTTGCCTTTGTAACATATGTCGAATTGTAACATTCAATTTGTGGGCTGGAGAGGGGCTCACTGCAAGCAGGAAGACCTGAGTCTGGATCTTCAGGGCCTGCCTAAAAGCTAGACATGGAGGCATTTGTCTGTAATTCTGGCACTGGGAGGTGGGAGAAGGGTGTGGAGACAGACGGATTCCAGATGGTCTGATGGTCAGACTATCTGAGTCGAAAAGTTCAAGGCGCAGTGAGAAACTGTTGTCTCAAAATTTCAAGTGGAGAGTCATTGGGAAAGAAAACTGATATTGAGTGACCACCATACAGGTTTACATACACACAAGTGTGAGCACACAGGTACACAATTGATTTCAGTTACGGAGGGAGTTTTGGGCTCTTAAGATTTACAGATTATGTAGAGATTTCTCTCTCATGCTACCCCTTGTCCTCATGTGTGTATATGAACATATCTGTTTGTAGAATACCTAAGGGCATAATAGCTCTGAACTTTGCATTCAAACAAACTCAACTTTCTTATTTAATTTCACTCACTATTGTCTCTAGTTTGTTTGAATTACTGAGTGGAATCTCTAACAGTACTTCTTTTGTATGATCTCAATGTTTTTAAAGGGTCCTCAAGGTTTGAAAAGTTGAATATTTGTACATGATTCATAGTTTCATTATGTCAATCATAATTTTGTAAAACTTTTGATTTAACAGTTTATGATCCAATTTCTTTGTGACAAGCCATGGGTGTGATGAATGGAACCATAATGTCAAATGGCTCAAGCACGGACCAAGACTACTGTGATGCCTTCTGCAGAATTATTCTGATAACAGTCTATAGTGTGGTTTTACTTGGAGGCACCGTTGGAACAGTTATGATGTCATATATGATGTTCAAAAGGAATAGCCAATCAGCGATTGCCACAATCATCATTAATATCATTGTGCTGCACTCCCTCCTCCTGATGAGTCTGCCATTCCGCGTCAGCTACTATCTCTCAGCAGTCTGGAAGCTTGGGTCTTTTACCTGCCGAGTGGTCAGTGGCATCATATATAGTCATATATACTTTACTTTTGTCTTCTATGTGGCCATTGTCATACTTCGGTTGCTCATCTATTTTAAGAAACTCCAAATGCAACAGCTCCAGAAGTTCCAAGCCGTGGTTCTAAGTATTATTATTTGGATGGTAGGAAGCTTCATCTTTTTGCCAATATTTTTTACAGTATGGCACAGATCCAAGTTACACAGAACAACAACAACGATGTTTTGAGTTTCATAGATCTCTCAACTGTACAGAAACCATCATCATAAACTACTCTACAATTGCCATTATGATGACAACAGTTCTGTTCCTCTTTCTGATACAGCTCGCTGTAATTATTTGTTTGATAAGAGACTATTGGCCTGATAGGTGGGCCCATCAGGATTACCGAGCTCAAATCAAGAGTTTCTTCTTCCTGGTAGTCATTGTTGTCTGCTTCATACCCCATCATGCATTCAGGGTATATTTTATTCAAAATTACCCAGAGGAAAAGAGTTCTAAATTAATACTTTACAATAAAATCTGTGTTGCTTTCACGGCCTTCTGCTGCCTGGACATGTTGTGTTTCATAGGTGGCATCATCCATTAGACCCTCCTATGCCTTTTTTGTAACCGCTTTATGGAATATCATGATGAAAGACACTCCAATTGAATAGGTGGGGTGCTGCTATCATCTTAAAAAATTCCAAGCTCTCTGTTCTTGAACACCAAATTTTTAGATTTCTCTTAGCCAAAATTGTTTTCCTACTAAGACCTAGCTAACCCCTAGTCATCCCCTTTCCTTTGAGAATGCTTACAGGCTCCAAATGTATCCCAGAATATGTTTGATTAGCCTTAGGCCAACCAAGCACACAATTCCTTCCTTTGTCCATTTCATGTAATACTCACTTCAGTCAAGCACATCTGTTGGTTCTTCCAAGTATTTCTGAGACATTTAGTCTACCACATTTTGCCCTGAATGTATTTGTTTTCCCAATTCCTGTCCAACAAGATCTATAGACTCCATAGATAGGGACTCTACAGATAAACAGGGCTCTAAAATAGTCTTAATTTGTTCAACTTACAATTTCCTGCTGATATTGGATTTTGGAGGGGAACATTAGCTTGGATAGAGTGATCAAGAGAGTTAAAGGAAACTCTTGCAAGACACTAAACATCGATGTGGTTTATTGTAATCAAGGCACAGTAGGAAGGCAGAAGTTACCTCCCAGTCTACCTTCAATACAATAGCAGTAAAAGACATTGGAAAATGCATCAAGAAACTGAACATAGGCTGAGTTTTCAACAGACTCTTTGGGTACAAACTTTTGAGGCCATAGAGTGCTTTTTATGATTTTCCAAGATATGCTACACATCTGAGAACCATCGTACAATTAAACAAGAGCCTGTGTCTGCCATGGTCAATAAAAGCAATCAAAATAACTAACTTGGATTCCACTTATATAATAAAGAAATTGAAATGCACTTGAACTTTGCTTATAATAATGCATCCTTGAAGAATGTATTTAATTAATACCATAATCAAACAATGCTCTAGTGGCTAATAGGTGGGTGTAGTTAATACAATTAATTTTGGATCTGGTTTGTGCGTGTACGTGTGTGTGTGTGTGTGTCTGTATAGGGGGAAATAAAATTGTGTTTAATAACCATTGAACTTTGGGTCATATATTTACAATCCTTTCCATGGGTCCTTTGATAGATGAGAGTGCTTAACATATAGGACCCAAGAGTGTTTGTTCTTTGCTTCTCTAATTCAGTGACATCTATTAGAATTTAATTTTAAGACAGGGCTGTTATGATTTGATAATCCTGAAAGGCCCATGTATTGAAAGCTTGGTCTCAATTTTGGTGTTCTGGAAACATTGGAGGCAATATCTACTTAGAGGAAGTAGGTCAAAGGTTCTTCAATTTTTTAATTTTATGCCTCTTGTATTCCCATAGATGAAGATGGATCTTTTCCACACCCCACCTTCTACAGTGATATTTTGCTCAAATGTATAGTGTCAAACTGTGAGCTAAAATATATCCTCATTTAAGTTGCTCTATTAGTTAGTTGGTTACAAGATTATAAAATGACTCATAAAAGCAAATGGTACCAGAAAGCAAACTAATCGTTATTTCTATGTCGGGCCATATGGTTCTTAAGCCTTTGGAACTGATTTGTAGGTAGAATTTGGAAGAATTGGAGGATGTAGCTAGGGAGTTTCTGAAATGCTATTTTGGAAGAATTGGGAAGTGTAGATTAGAGAGAGTCTGAAATGTTATACATAATCTTTAATGTCTGCATCTGTGGGAGCTCAGAAGGCCAAAATGCTGATTGACATACTGACTTTTAGGAAGAAGCCTATGAAATTTCAGATGGCAGTAGGAACTCCCTGGGAACTGTACCTGATGCCATCTGTGCTAGTTATGACAAAGCCTCCATTTTTCTGTATCCTGAAATTATGTGTTGAACTGTTTAAAAATGTTGGACTAATAAATTTGGTGAGTAAAATGTTAGGGCAGTAGAGCATTCAGGTGATGGAATGTTTTTGTTGTTGTTGTTATTTGTTTGTTTGTTTGGTTTGGTTTGGTTTGGTTTTTTCTGGATGTTTTTAGCCAGGTTATGGTAAATACTGGTTTTGCAAGCCTCCAGAAGACAAGATTTATGGGAGGATAAGACTTCTTCCAAGATTCCAAAGGAAGCTCTGGGAGTCCAGCCAACTAAATATAGTCAAGTCTGAGCACCTATGGAGATGTCAGGATATTGAGGATCCCAGGAATGTGTGTCCAGAAAAGCTGGAAGCAACAAGAGGAACAGGACAAGAGAGAAGCTATGTGGTCAACTGTGGTGGTACATTGAAGTATGATATGTTGAAGAATCAGAGTCAAGAGGCTCACAAGTTCAAGGCCAGAATGACCTACATCTTTAGAAAGGCTAGAAAGATAGATCAGCAGGTAAAAGTGCTGATCTTCATCCTTAAATTTACATGGTAGAAGGAAAGAACTGACACCTATAAGTTACATGCTTGTGCCCCTCCTTCACATACACACACAAATTCATGCACACATATACTCTCTCTCTCTCTCTCTCTCTCACACACACACACACACACACCATAAAACCAAAAAATAAATGAGAAAAAAGTTTAGCAGTCTATGTTGGGTCTCTCTTATAAGGCAATGGGCAGAGGCCTGCTCAAGCCTTTGGGCTTGCACCACATGCCCTGTGTGCTTGAAATGGACCAAGAATTTAACGCTTGTTCTACTGAGATTTACTTTTACTTGGGGCCTATTCTCTTTGCTATCATCCCATTTATTAATTTTGGAGTGCAATTATTTACTCCATGCCAATGTATCTTCAAGGTAATTTAAAAAAATCTATAGATGTTTGTTAGGAATATTTCTTAGATGAGCCTCTCCACCGATGAAAATAATTTCAATCAGACCAAATTAGACCAAAAAAAGATGCCCATGTTTAATGCAGTACTCCCAGGTGGCACTGGAAAAGCTTGTCAAGGAAAAGGGAGAGAGATGGGGAGACCACGCAAACCCAAAATGTTTATTTTGCCCATAAAACCTGTTTTATTAACACTATAATTATCAATTACATTTCAAAATACTATAGTCCAAAGGTTTTCTAATTCTGTTAGAAAACAAGAATCAATGTGCTCAAATTACATTTTATTATTCCTTTTAAGACTGATACATCTTAACAAGAGCATCTTCACAGTGGTTGCAATTGATTCAGTCAGTATTCAACTAACTAGTATGTCAGTTTCCATGACTGTTTTTAAAGTGATAGACAATCTCTCAGAGGGATGCTAATGACTGCCACCTACAGATAGTAATATCACTGCACAAGCCCTTCCACCTCTTCTGTGGACTTGTAAATAGAATAGACACTGCAAAGGAATGCCACTTCCCAGGATAGCTCATGGTGAGGATGTGGCTTCAATCTTTCTCATTTGAGTTGATTTGTTCTGAAGGAAATCATGTCATGCTGCAAGCCTGTGAAAAAGCCCTTATGTCAAAGAACTGAGACTTCTTAACAGTCCTGTGAGTGAGCCTGGTTGTGAATTCTTTCCCATTAGACCATGGAATAACTGCCCACTGGGCTGGCACATTCACTGTTGCATCAAGAGAAACCCTGAGACAGAACAACTCAGTTAAGCCACTTCTAGATTCTTGTATGGAACTAGAAATGGTTCATTTGACCATTGTGTCTGGGGTGATATACAATGTTTTATAGCATATTAATCACATGTATTATTACATAATGCATAAGTAGATAATACTTCCATGTAGGGCATTGTATCTGAGTTTTATAACCCACTTGCTAGTCTCTGTTTGTTCTAGTTGCTGTTAATAGCAAACATATCATTGCATATTCTCCAAGATAATAAGGGGTATAACTGGGGATTGGCTAAGAACTGTTAGCCATGCTAAGTATAGACCATTAGTTCTCCATGTATAGCTCCTGAATCACTAACAGTTATAGTATCTGGGACTTGTATATTAGTCTGCTTTGTGTTGCTATAGCAGCATAGCACAGACAGAAAACCTTACAAAATAAACAAATAGAATTGTGAGCGACAATGAAGTATTCTATTATTGAATAATTTGTTATGCAACAACAGAGAATTACCACATATCTAATTTAAAAATTTGATATCATACATCTGAGTTGTTGGTTAGATAGGGCCCCACAGGAACAACCCAGGCTGTTGGAAAGACTAAAGTTTGTGCTCCAGAAATTGACAAGGGCCCACTGTTGAGGACACATGCACAATTTACAAATGAAGGTGTCAAATAGGTGCCCACATAGAGCCTTCACCTCTATATTCTAGCATCTTTGGTACAGGAGCACACCCTGCATGCTCTCCAAAGAGAAACATAAATGCCAATCCAGACACAAACCTTTTTTTTATCTACACTTGTGTGAGACCTTCAAGAAATTCTAGGACAATGGTGGCATAAAGCTTGTGGGAGTAACAAACCAATAAGGATTTGACTTAAAGAGCATACCACCAATGGAACTGACACATACCTGATACTTCTTGAATGACCAAGCACCTGGACTTGATAGCCTAGCATAAAACCAAATACTACTAGTCTAAAAAACAATGTGACAAAATGACTTCAAACAATATTCTGCTATACTCATAGATCAGTGTCTTATTCAACTTTCAGAAAAGAAGCTTCTTCTTACAGCAGATGGGAACAAATACACAGAGCCACAGTTAGATATTACACAGAGAGCGAGAGACCTTGGAACACTCAGCCTGAAACAAGATGTTTCCATCAAATCCCTCCTTTCAGAGGTCAAGGAATGCAATGGAAGAGGAGACAGAAAGAGTTTAAGAGCTAGAAGTAAGGGAGGAAACCTAGAAAATAAGGCCCTCTAAATCAACATGAGCAAAACATCTTATGAACTCACAGAGACTGAGGCAGTACACATAGGGCCTGCATGAGTCTACACCAGGTCCCATGTGCATATGTTATTACTTCCAGTTTAGTGTTTTTATAGTATTCCTGAGTGTGCAAACATATTGGTCTCTGATTCCTGTGCTTTCTCTTGGGCTCTTTTCCTTCTGTTGGTTTGTCTTGCCCAACCAGGATGTGATAGTTTTTTTTATTATTGTTTATTTTGTTACACTTTAAAAAATGAACAAATGAATGAATGAATGAAAACCTAACCACTAGGGTAAAGGTTAACAACTTAACTATCACTTATGCCTGCTGGGAGAGGGAAAATCAGTCTTCTCCAATAGAGTGACACTGGGTATACCAACCACTCCAGGACAGGCCTCAGGTTCAGCAGTAGTTGATCAGCATGTAAATGAACTCCAGAAGTTATTTTGTGTGTGAGTTTTTATTTGGTTACAGTTCAGTGTTTTGGGGTTTTTTTGGTTTTGTTTTTGATGTGGTTTCATTTTGTTTTCTTGGTCTTCGGAGGTTTGTTATATTGGGTTTTTGTTTGTTTTTTGAGAAAGAACTTAAACCTGGGTGGGTAGGGAGGGAAAGAATATGATCAAAATATTTTTGAGTTTGAAAGTGGTTTATATAATTAAAAATATAATAATAACAATAGTACAAAATTAAAAGATAAAAATTTTATTAATTCACGTGTTTAAATATTTTCACTTGAAGATATAACCAGTATAAGATTATCTATGAGACATTTATAAAACTAAAGTCTTCAAAGTCTGTTTGTTTAATGAATATAGTATATACTAACTTAGTAGCCATATTTCAGTATCAAAGACAGCTTACATTAATGGATAGGACACTGATGTAATCATACAGAGACCATCCAGACATAGGCACAAGAAACTTTCTCTAACACAAACTTTGCAGCCAATGCATGGGGAGATTATATGCTCTAGAGGAATCTAGTTTTGTCTTTCTATACGATCATTCTGTCAAATTGCTTTCTAATTATTTGTTTATATTCATAGATTTTGAAGAAACTTCTTTTTGTAGTAGGTTGTGGTTAGTGAAGAGAATCATAACTTGTCAAAGTATAAATTATTAGTAGCTGTGTGTGCTCATCTGTGAACTGGGACATCTTTATCAACCTCCCTCTACCCAAGGCTCAAGGGACATCTCAAAAGGAGGAAGAAAGGATGTAAGAGCTATGGCTATGGAGGGAAGCTATGAAATATTGACTTCTTCTGAATATGACACAACTTTATACACAGCAACTATGGTTGCCTGAACAAAATCTGCACAAGATCAGGGCAGTCAAAATTCAGTATGAGTGGGATGTGGGCTCTCAAGGCTCTACCTTGATTAAGGAGGTGTTGGCAGTTGACGGCTGCTAAGAGAGGAAGAGTCACTTGCCTTTACAGACCTGGCTGTTGTTAGATTGCTCACATTCTATTGGATGACCCCAGACCTATGTACATATAGGCATCACAGTTAGATGCATTGTGTTATATTTATAGCAACAACAAGAAAGGAGATCTTAAAGTTGGGAGGCATTTGGGTGAGGGGCACTTGAGGAAGTTCGAGGGCAGTGGTGGTATCTGGATAACATCAGTATGAAATTTTAAAAGAATAAATTAAAAGATTAACATGTCTTAAAACAGAGCTAATTATTTGGCCAACTTGATTGCCATTCTACTAAAAATAGCTACAAAGTGGAAGTAGCCTATATGTCGGTGAGCTGGCAAACAGATAATGAAATGTGGTATATATGCGGTGGGATTTTATTCAACTGTAAGGAAAATTAAATCATGAAATGTGCAGTTAAATGAATGGATTAGAAAATATTACACTGAGTGAGGTAACCAAGACCTGGAAAGACAAATGTCACTTTCTCTCTCTTATGTGTGGATCCTAACTCTGAATCTTGAGATTTGAATACAGAACTTTGAGTAAACACAGAAGTGAGTAAGGGACCATGGAGTCAGGTGAGGGGAGGGAGACCTAGAGAGGGGCATAGAGAGAAACAGGTGCTGTGAAGAGGGAAAGGGGGATGGATGGAGGAGACAACTGAGGAACAGGAGGGAGGAGAACACAGAAAAAGGAGAGCGGAGATGAATAACACTAAGAATGTTTGAAAAAGCCATTGGGTCACATTGTATAAGCTTCTTTGAAAAGACATACAATAAGATGGCTGGAGAGATGGCTCAGCAGTTAAAGAAGGCAGACACTGAGCACGTTTTGAGAGGACCTAGGCTCAATTCTCAGCACCCCCATGGTGGTTTAATTATCTATAACTTCAGTTGAAGGATATCTGAAGCCTTCTTATCTCTGCAGGCACCAGGCACACAGCGACACAGGGACATACACGCATAAATCATCCACATACATAAAACAAAAAAAGTAAAATCCATAGTCTCTCTCGCTCTCGCTCTCTGTCTCTCTGTCTCTGTCTCTGTCTCT